>JAHZMY010001294.1:0-10039 GCA_027743915.1 Seira sanloemensis
CTTAAAAACCCTGTGTAAGGGGAAGGAAGTAGGGATGTACATGCTACAAAATATGCGGCGGTCTTTTGTCAAAATATGATAAAACATCATTGTAGCCACTTTTCCCAAGTGGCTCCTTACGAAACTCTTTATGTCTTTACAACTATTGCCGAAAGCCTCCAGTGGAAAACGGCTAGCACAAAATACATGTCATTCAAGACGATCTGAGAGTGAGAGCCACCACTTCCCATACTAAATACAGATGTAGTCTTGCGGCAAATCTGATCCCTTTTTATATAAGGAGGAGAAAGATTTACGTCCAAAGATTGCTACAAAACGGCTTCGATTTCCATCCATTGTTCCCGTTGCAGGAAGTGTGTCCCATTTTTCCAATGTATTCCGCAAGAAGAGCTTGCATACGTTAGAAAAGCGAAAGGAGAAAGGTGATGTTGTGAAAGCCATTTCAGGAATAGGTCTTTTCATCCCCGTGGGACACTTTCGGGCTGTTCTCCCAAAAAAAATGTGCTTCCACGATATTAGATCTTTTTGCGAAATATACATAAAGTGATGTATTCGCCTTTATCTTGTGACGTCCACAGTCTCGGGCTCACAGTCGTCTCAAGTTAAATGCGGACCTTTTCATTTGCATAATAAAGTTCTATTTACAACCACAAAGTTTTGCAAGCATATAATAAAAAGCGACCATTTGATTAATGAGGTACGGAACAAGGGTATTCTTCCTCTACACGTGTTTCCTTTGTAACTCCGCACAAAGACCATACGAACGGCTTCGCTCTCAAAAGATCTTATTTTACAATTCTGACAGATTCTCATATTAACAAATGGCTCTGCATATAATGTAACTCTTTTAGATTGAGTATTTTCTCAACCGTCTATCATGCAAATTCTACAGTTCCACTCTTGCAAACAGAAAATAAATAAATAGGAGACACTGGAAATTGCAGGAGTGTCTCGAAATTCACCATTTTTAGGGGACACGCAAGGGCGTTCATCATGCTATCGTAATCAAAACTTGGAAGCGCTGCCTCCAAAGCAAATATGAATATCGGCCTATCCAAATAAAAGAGAAAGGAAGGTTGTCTCCGTCTTTGGTGTATCATTTTGTAGTCACACAGACACAATAATAAATGTCCGTCAAAATGGCGCTTGGAGACAGCTAGAAACCACACCAATTTCACCATTTTATATTATCTTGGAGCATTATTACACATTTCACATGTTTTTTTCTGTATGGCACTGCTCTCACGATCGAAGGCTTATTATTACAGAATAATGCATCATGTACATAGCCAAGTTCAGTTCCACCGAGAGTTTTAGTTTTTCTACGTGACTCTTTTCCTTCTGCCCATATTGCATATGAACCTTTCATGGCTCCATGTAAAGTACTATTGTGCAAACAAACGACTTTCTTTTTAATATTTTCGCAGTTTTACTCATTTTTATTTTATTTGCCCAGCTCAACTTGAAAGTGTCACACACAACAGCATACAAAACAGAGCTCCACCACTATTTTTACAACAAGAGAAAATAAGGTGCATTCCCACTTTTTTCAGTGTCAGTGTCACGAGCAGCATTTTCCAGTGTCCTGTGAAGGCTTGTCATTTGTAATTTTTTGCTTTTTCCCTAAAAGTCCATTCCGTTCTTACACAGCTTCCAGGTACACATTTTCAAGTTTGTCGTCTTATATGTACCTTCATCTTCTTTGAAATGCTGCATAAGCATTATTAAATATACATGTATATGCAAAAGGCCGTTTTCTTTCTAGCAATTTTCGCAATGTACGTAGCGGCCCTTATCTTTCCGTACCCTGCTCGCATAAAGAATGCATCTTATTACAAAAGATATGGATACAAATATTGCCTGCAAAAATGGCCTGTACTCGAAGATGCTGCTGTAAGAAGGTTCAAATAGTGCTATCTTCATTATCATTATTGCGTTCGTACTCAATTTTAATGACAATATATTGCCAAAAGAAAGTCTGCTGTATGTGAGCCCTACTAATGAAAAAATGTAAACACTTTAGACGCCACGCCTTGAAGCCATTTCTTTTCTCTCATCTACGTACAGTGGATACTTTAGAAGAACAATTTCGTCCTTTTATTTTTCAATGTTTTGCTTACGTTATGCATTATCATTACCATCTCACGAATTGGCTCGCAATTTTTTTGTTCATACATATATATTTTTTATCAGGTCTCGTTGTGGGAACAGCTGCCTTAGCCTTCGGGTACTTTTTTTGCCCGTGGCCTGTTACACTGCACTGACGTGATATGAGATCCAAAAAATAGATTTTGCAAAAGGAAAAATGATATCCGTACATACAGGCAGGATGCGACAGCTTCCCTTTCACTCAAACCTTCCAAATCTTATATATGCGTATTCCCTGGAAAACGTCTTTCAATGTCCTTGCCTCAACCTTGAAAAAGGGCATGACTCAGTATGGAAGAGAAAGTTGGTGGGGGAAAGTGTGCGAGACTCATTTTTTTAAAAGTTAGGGTTCTCTTTTGCATATCAAAGAGGCCTTTCAAATTGCCTTGGTGCAATTTAGCGGAGGAAATTTAATTACAATGAGGAGATATAAAGACGCTTTAGATGACAAGGGTAAAGTGATTTTTCACTTACGACCCGAGCTTCAAAGGAAAGCAAAGTATAGGCATAAGGCTTTTGCAAGGACCTTGAGACGGGATGAGTTCTTTTTTTTACCACTAATGCAAAAGCGTTGAAATTGTGAATATTAAGAGGATCATAAGACGGTAATATAGCTCGAGGGTTCCTTAACAGTCCTCATGTAGTCACATGACTAAATGTGGCATTAACTGATAATGTGGCAAGCTACAAAAACTTAAACTAAAAATTGAAGCCAAGAAAAAAACTTTAGATGTAATAACTGGATGCCTATTTACCTACAGTCACTATTTATTTGAGCTTCATGTATAAAAATAATAGGATTAATTAATATTCCTGTCTCAAATTTGACCATTTGGCTTTTATTACGACACATGTTTGTAATAATGCAACTTTTTGTTGTTTTTCCTTTGTAGCTGGAGCCATTCATCCATCAAGTTGGAGGACATTCCTCCATCCTCTGCCTTGACGATCGGACAGTTTGTAAACCGCTTATAAAGCAGGAGCTCCGTTTCTACGAGACTCTGCCCAACTCGATGAAGAAATTCACGCCAGAATTCAGAGGCGTGGTTCAGGTATTACTTGCGTTTATGCAATTCGTAGTAGATAATCATAATATGCGAAACCATTTATAACTTTGTTGTTTCCACTTCTATTTCTATTTGCCAAATCTATATTTATAGCCGATATCACACGAGCATATCTCATTTTCTACGTCGAGCCAAACATAATAGCATCAAATAATGACGCTCTTCGGTTTAAAAATGGAAGAAAAAAGTATGCACAAACAATCCCACACTTTTTTCTCATCGCTCTGCTTATTTTTGAACAATAAACATCCGGTGTCAAAAACAAAATTTTTACGGTCTAATAAAAATATTTGAATAATTTAATTTCATGCTCATAAAGAATTGAGCCATGACTTTCCTTCGGTTCATTCACAACATGAGCATTTCTCCCTGCGTTTTTTGTACATCTTGAGACGGAGAACGTCTGTTTACACTCAAGTTCATAAATAAAGACATTTGCTTGCTCTTGGTACAGATCATACTTGTATTTAGGTTTGTCTAGTCGGTTAGGAACGGAGCAGAAGTGTCAGTGTCAGGTTAGTAATACGCGTTAAAAAATTCATTCTGTGTAGCTTTTTATGAATCCATGCATAATGTTCACATGTATAACAAGCATCAGCTTAAAATAGAAAGCAGATGAAAATCATATAACTCATCTGGATTTGCAAAAAGATTATTGCAACAAGCAAAGTGAAATGAGTGCCAAGAAATTTATAAATAAATGAAATCCCACTTCTCAAAAGACGGCCTATTCAGATGTAGCGTGAGTCGTTTACGTTCTGTTTATCTGGAAGTTAAGGAGACGTGGCACGAAGAGGAATTTTTTTATCTGCGCTTCTACCGGTCATGACTAATGAGTCATCACAAAAGGAATAGCACGGCTGAGTGGAGAAAGTCTTTTCATGCGATAGTTTTCATCTATGGCTTATTGTAGAAATGGTTCATTATCTCATGCATTTCTAGATGAAAAAAAACCTTTATATGCTTCTCTTTCACAGCCTTTGAGACAAAGAAAACTTGAATCATGCCGCAAAAGTCTGTTGTTTTGTGGAACTCTCTTGAAACTGAAATGAGCACGGACCTGGTCTTTTCTGCATCAACAAAACTTGTAAAAACCGGTGCGCGTTGGAAAGTAATGGGAAAACAACGTAATGCGTGAACTATTTTTAGCAACTTAATAAATTAAAACATTGCAAAGTCGGTCGTAAAAAAGTACAAGTTGTAAATTCAAAAAAAAGTTCACACAAAACTAAGCCTAATGAACTTTCAAGCATGTGCTGGAATTGACGCGTTAATGCATAAAAAAACTTATGATTTTACTTAATGATCGAGAAAGACCTTTTACTTTGATCGAAGCTCATTATTATGAAATAACAAGTAAAAATATTTGATACCCGGAAGAGCCGACCAATGTCATTAATGTTGCAGAATTTCAAGGCAAAATTAATATCGATACAAATCTCGATGCATCTGTATCAATTGCAATTATGTATACATATAATGAGGTGTTTTCAATCTTGTTGAGAAATCGAAAGGTCGCACTCACACTCACACACATGAATCCTTTTAATCTGTAGAATTACTCATGTACAAGTACTGCTCAGGTGTTCGGAAACACATTTGTGTAGCTAATCAAAACCACTGTACTACATTCAGTTCACCAATCAGTCAAGATGATTATTTATGAATGACGACTATGATGTTTTATGATCGTGTCATGAATACCAATGAGATACGCAAAAGAATGTTCTCGAGAATTTGAGAATGGAAAACTACGAGAGACTTTTGTGTGGTGCATACTGGGCGGAACTACTTTTATGTAACTTACACACGAAGGTGATGCAGCGGTAGAAAGTAGGAATACAATTAAAAATTAATAAACCCATGTCCCCACACACCGCTAGTTACTAATCCGATCTGGCTTTGTATTCTCGACCAGTTTTTGTTCAAAGAACATTCTATCTGAAGATTGATGGCAAGAAGTGAATAAATTATTTATGAAAAGGTCAGAGCAGAAGGGGATAATGGTAAAACTAGTGATACACTAAAAGTACTGTAACATATTATTATTCAGAAATGGAGACTAACATTGTTTATTTGCTAACCTGCCACTCTGTACAACTGCGAAATCTTTAGCTAGACTGCCTGGCGTCTGAAATAAATTAAAATATGCAATGTAGGATTACTTTTGCTACAAGATGATGATGGCCATAATATGTGTTCTTTAGAGAAGCAAAAGAATACCAAATCGGCTCATTCATGTGTTTTTCTTCAACTCAACTTGACAGAGAATTGAGAACATATGTACATGATTTACATTTGCAAAAAATATATTAGCGATACTGATTTTACAGCATGAAAGATAAGATTTGATGTTGTCATCTTGTGTTAATTTTTAAAATCATTGCTATTCGTTTGCAGGTGAAGTTTGAAGAGGACAAAGACGGCTATCTTTCTGTTGCTGCCTATGCACCAAAATCTTTTCGATATCAGTCATCAAGCTTGAAAAAGAGATCAAAGAGCAGGTGAGGATGAAAGTTATTCATAATTATTAGCATGATGACTTCTGGTATTTAAAATTGATGTTGGTCTGGGAACTTGGGTTAGCCACCACTAAACATTTGCTGTCACTGCATTCATCTTGATGCATGTGTCTGACATATATATAATTTGCATGAAATTGAATCTCTAATTAAAAGGGAACTTGATTTTAGAGTGTTATTTTGGAAGTCAAGGATGTAGGTCACAAAACATTTATTAGTTAATGAAAATTTAAGCTCAAAATCCTTTTTATACACACTTAAGAATGCGCTGCATCAAGTGGGTTCAAAAGCTCTTGTGCACGCGTAAGAGTTTCTATCTCTGACCAATCCCTGCGAACGAAATGAACTCGCCCTGCGTGGCTCTCATGAAACGATGTACGAAATTATGACATGATGGAGCTCTCGAAAGTTGAAGTTACGGCATTTGTTTGTTTTGTCTAAGCCTTTAAGTTTCAATTTTTGTTTTTATTCCTACTCAGCTCCAAACTCATTAAAAATACAAATCTCTCTCCTCAAAGCATAATATCCGCATTGCAGTTGCAATAATGAGTTGCCTAATCCATCCACTTCTGATTGACTGACAGGCAACATCTTCGACGTATTCAGAATTCAAATTTTTTAATCAAATTCAGCATTTTAGAGAATCGGCTCAGGCAAGCCAAAAAAAATCGTTTTTAATTTATCATTCTGTTTGTCAGATAGGATTACGAGGAGATGACAGATAGACAGTTTCATAACTAAACTAGACCCATATGCCCAGCCCCTACTGCGACGCACTTGTACAAATGCTATAAAACGTTTCTGCTTCACTACTCGTTTTTGATACTTAAATATATTTAGCAGTTTGTGACGCTTTTCCTCATATTTGTTCGAATCGAAAAATGAAACCGCGTTTGGCATTGCAAAAACGCAAACTTTGCTGTTTCGCAGATGAGTCAGCTCTAGTCACATGAAGTCACAGGGGAAAAGTCTTCTCAAGTTGACATTTAGACTTGGCAGTACAAAAAAAATCGTTTTTAATTTATCATTCTGTTTGTCAGATAGGATTACGAGGAGATGACAGATAGACAGTTTCATAACTAAACTAGATCCATATGCCCAGCCCCTACTGCGACGCACTTGTACAAATGCTATAAAACGTTTCTGCTTCACTACTCGTTTTGATACTTAAATATATTTAGCAGGTTGTGACGCTTTTCCTCATATTTGTTCAATTCGAAAAATGAAAACGCGTTTGGCATTGCAAAAACGCAAACTTTGCTGTTTCGCAGATGAGTCAGCTATCTAGTCACATGAAGTCACAGGGGAAAAGTCTTCTCAAGTTGACATTTAGACTTGGCAGTGACATTGAAAACTTTCTGAAATGATCCACATCACATTATGTTCATAGTCAAGTGGAGATGGAAAAGTTATTACAAATCAGAGAAAATCACAGAACAAGCATTCTCCATTATGATTATTAGCCACAGATGTGACCAAGCATGCGAGTAACTTACATATTTCTGCAACTTTTCCTCCCAAAAGTCATATCGTATAATAATAAAAAGATAAATCATATCAAACTAACTTGCACATCCTTGTGCTTAAGCCATGCATGACCATAAACTAAATATTTTTCCTTGTTAGGAGAATCAAGCTGAAAACATCTGGAAGCATTGAGATCGAGATGGAGAATGATTTGAGCGAATGTCTCGCAACATCATCCGCCGACGAAGCGAGTAGCAATGACAGCACAGCAAGTGGAAAGAGTGACAGTAGCTCGAAATCTTCTTCCTCCATGTCATCCTCATCAACTTCCACATCGGCGACCTCATCTTCCACGTCGTCTTCAGCGATTCCTACATCCAGACTACAAAACCACAACCCGTGGGTACTCAAATGTCATCAAAAGCAACTCTCAAAAATGAGACCAAATGGATCCTCAAGTCTGCAAAAAGAGAAAGAAGTACATTGTCAAAGTAAGTACACACATCACGTGGGGTGACTTGAGACAACTTAAGAAAAAACTCAATTCTGTTTAAATGATCTCAAGTCCGCATGCAAATGAGATCCTGTCTCACCTGTCACTGGCAGAAATGGGGCTAACCAAAAAGCTAGCCTAAAAGAAGGGGTCAGGTTAGCAAAGTGGAAAACCGATTTGCGTCATCTCATACAATTTTTCACTACAAAACCACAACCCGTGGGTACTCAAATGTCATCAAAAGCAACTCTCAAAAATGAGACCAAATGGATCCTCAAGTCTTCAAAAAGAGAAAGAAGTACATTGTCAAAGTAAGTACACATCACGTGGGGTGACATGAGACAACTTAAGAAAAATCTCAATTCTGTTTAAATGATCTCAAGTCCGCATGCAAATGAGATCCTGTCTCACCTGTCACTGGCAGAAATGGGGCTAACCAAAACTAGCCTAAAAGAAGGGGTCAGGTTAGCAAAGTGGAAACCCGATTTGCGTCATCTCATACAATTTTTCTTTTGTCAGAATTCCTCCTTTTGGAAAATCTCACATGGCGCTTTGAGTACAGTTACCAACATAAAAAAATACTATCAGCACCATATAAAATATGATTTTATTATTCCATGCAATGCTGTATCGAACTGATCAGGTTACACGCTTTGAAAGAGTCTTTTTCTTCCTTTCCGCCATATCTAATAACTCGTAAATGTTTCATCTTATCATTTCTATTCCTTTCACGCACGTCTTCCGATTAGAGCCGCTACAGTTGTTTCATCTCTGTCCTCCTTTTTTATTACAAACTCGCATATTATAAACTTTTGTGGAGAGTTGTGACACATATGGCACAATACAAAAGACGAAGAAGCTCAGAATACCCGAAAAATCATATTAGATTATGCATATCACTGTTGACAGCATTTTTTAAAGAGAATCCTGAAAGCATTTTACTTCCCGTCACATAATATGTATCTTTTTCTCGCATGTGCAGCCTGGGTTAAAAGTTAATTTTCCCTTGCTAGATTTTCTTCTGCGAGGTCCGTTTCCAGCGCATTTACTTTTATCGCTCATGCAAGCTTCGTGTCATCAAGCTTGTCGCCCAGATTGAATCAGAATGTGATGCAAATGTCTCCACTAAATCCGCACGAAGAATCCATGTCGTAAAAGACACAGTCCGTGGGTGCCTTCTCTCTACTTTACCATTCTTTCATGATTGGCGATTGGGCAAAAATTGGTATTATGGACATTACTTTTATGGCCTTAGGTCAGGGAGAAATGTGCATATGGCGGCGTGTTGATGTAAATGCAGTGTGATAATAGAAAAATGAAGTGGTACATATTCGCCAATATTATTATTATGTGTTTGCACTTGTTAACATCTCATCACAATAGATTTTCATATTGCATATATTGTTCCACGCAGTCCTTGACACAATAAAGGAAGTTAGGCTTGGCGATTTGCAAAAGTGGTAGTGTTTCATGCACCAATCTTGACAATTCTAAGTGTGAAAAGCAAATTTTGAAAAAAGTAGGTTAAGATGATGTTATCGATTTCACACGGTTTCGTTGATGATTAATACGGTACGTGATGCACAGTGTACAGGATTTGTTGAGGCGCATTGGATGTGGAATTGAAAATAGAAGTTATGAATCAAAGACGCATTTTGCTTTTAAAAAATGTATGTAGTAATCATTATATCATGTTACGTGTTGTTGTTTTGAGCCAAAGATTTATACGAGGGCATAATATTGAAATTGAAGGCCGTTTCTGTTTTTATAGAGCATGGAGACACCAAGTCTTTTTAGTGCATGTTATGCTTGTCACGATGAAATTTAGTAGTTTTGTTGACAGTGAAAATGAATTTGTGATTAGGGTCAAGAGCGGGTAAGGACAGCAAGAAAGAAATTGTTCAATATTACTTTTAAAATCCGACTTTCCCCTATTCCAACTAATATTGCCTTAGTGCTTTCAGTTGAGATGCGATTATGTTCATTGCCTCTTAATTTATGAGAAAAGCATTGAAACTTGATCCAATAATGAATACGTTGCACTTGCGAATGTCTCAAAAATGTCTGAGGGAAGCCAGTTTTTTTGCCAAAGCCAAAGAAACGAGTAAAATTGCACGGGTTCACACAGCTGCTTATAAGCACGAATTTCCCCAATTACAACCATGCATATGTACTTTTAAAATGTCACATTGCACCCAATTGATTCGGCATTTTTGCTTGTTAGCATATTCTCTAAAGAGAAACATGCGCAAAATATTTCTCAGCACGTTTTTGCAACATGGGAAGTTGCTTGTTTGAGTTTGCAAGTTTTTTTCCTGCATGACCGAGTTTTTTAAAAGTAG
>JAHZMY010001295.1:0-10979 GCA_027743915.1 Seira sanloemensis
CAATGAAGCAAATGATTAATTAAAAAATCCTGGATTGTTTCCCCGATGAAATTATGTAAAAATCCTGTAAACAATGTCTATATGTGTGGTATGTACGGGATGTGACGGTATTAAAAATATTCACTTGCGCTTTGGTTATTATAGCACTGTCGCTTCATCCTTTGTACCCTTACGTCGACTTTATAATTTGAAGCCTAATAATTCAGTAGAATGTGCATATACTTATCATCGCAGTCAAAATTGAATTTTTTAAAAGCTTCGTAATCACAACGACAATCCTTTATGCGGAGCTAACTGGATCTTCTCCTTTCATCTAGAGCTCGGGCTGAAAAATTTGTTTCCTAGTTTAAGAATGCAAATTGAATGAACACAATGACTGGAAGGCTGAAAATCTCTGAAATTTGTCTTTCGCATATCGGCATAAAGAAAATATGCCTATTCAACAAAAAGCAACGTCACGGAACAACGCCGGTGGTAAAAGTAAGATTGGCTGGATTCTGCTTGCTCCTCTTTTTCCCTCTCTCTCTCGGATTGGTGAAAGGCTCTTGAGTAGTGATGGTAGTTTGCAATAAATCCTTTGACATTCATAAAAGCAAGAGATGATCTTATAAGTACATCCTTGAATTACCATGGCTCAATGCGCATCCAATACCTTGGAGACTATATTTTTTGGAGAATGTGGTGGAGCGGAATTGGATTATGTAACGGATCTTTCTATTTTAGTGGGTAACTTTTTACGACCACATCCCCTCCAATATTATTATGCATTTCATCCTGGCCCAGACTGAAAGATGCATCCACACGCTTCCTTAACCAAAATCAAAAGAAGTGATGACAGATTATATGAATTCCGGACCAGTTTTATTAGGTTATTACATGATGAAAATCTATTAAGATTTTTGCTTGCGTCTTCAATTTTAACAAACTCGCAAATGCTTGAAACTCGAAGGTTGAATCCGATTATTGACTTTCATGCTATGTATTAAATTCTCAAGCGTGCAAAGCCTTCTCCAGCAGGGCCATTATTACTCAATGATAACGAGGATATCACTTTGGCGATTATTTATGTACGTGTGTAAATGCGGAAAGGAGTGAGTAGGTATACTTGATAATAAACATTTTGGGTCCTGGCGGACATTCACACTTTGGATTGTGTGTGGTTCAGGGAAAATTTGGAGTTGCACTTGACAATTGAATGGCTTCACAAGAGAATATACATAAGAGGAAGCCACTTGTGTATAAATTCCTGTAAAAACACTAGGTCCCAGCTCAACGCTAAAAAAACTTATGTCAACGGGGTAAACTTGCAATGAAAAAATAGATTTGTGACTAATAAATTCGACGTAGCCTTATATTCTAATCTGCGCACTCAAGTGTTTCATATAAATTAAAAATTTGTATGTATTAACGCAGTTTCGAGAATTTGGAAGGTCTGAAGGGCATGCTTGTTGAGGCAAACACTTTTATTCAGAAAGGTTGATGGTGTGAATGGTACTTGATCCAGAGATTAGTTGGCCCTGTTGCGGGCGAATAAATGTATGTGATAATCTGATATCTTTTCAAACCACAAAAATGGCTACGTTCGGAATATAATATAATAGGATTACGATAGGATGTGTAAGAGGATATGAAGTGTTAAAGAGAAGATGAAGGGGCATGATTTTTGCGTAATTTCACCTTCACCAAGCAGCATCGTGCAGGTTTTTATTTTACAAAAAAAGTTCTAAATGCTAGAATCAAAATGAGCAGGTCTCTAGCTGTCCATGTCCATGATGTGTGCTAAAGTACGCATTTATTTTCAATTCAGCAATTTTTAGAACGGAAAAGTTTTACTTTGAAGCAGACCATATGCACAGATAGTTCTAACTTTTCAACAAAATACATATATGTATTTATATAATGTATAACTTTGGTGTAAATAATGTTGATTTTGTGAAAGGGCAGAGAGAGAGAGGTAAATACATGAAAGTACATTGGTGCAACAAAGACTTGTCATTATTTCAAGTCTTAATAGCTTTTCTAGCCGGAATAATGGGGACGACGGGGCATTATAAACATTGTTACAGTTTTCTCCTTGAAGACTTGCCATAAGCGATAATGATGTTCATGTGTGTGGCAACCATTGTGTATGCCTTTGTATCGTTTCGCTCTCGACTTGACATGAGCCAGTATTTTTGAGAAAAAAAGCAGTTGAAAGGCTGCGTGACAATACATTGATACATAAAAATAACCAAAGTTGGTACCCCTATTTTATACTTTATAATAGCCCGTTGACGTTTGTAAACACAAAGTGAAACAGTATTAAAAACAAGAAAAAGACCCGAAGCAAGTATATCTACATAAACACAATCTGCACCTTTTGCAAGAGTGGAAACTGCAAAAACACAAAATATTGAGAGCTAATGCCACACTCAGGGAATTGCTTTATACAAAAAACCCAGAGAAAAAACATGAGCCAGTATTTTTGAGAAAAAAGCAGTTGAAAGGCTGCGTGACAATACATTGATACATAAAAATAACCAAAGTTGGTACCCCTATTTTATACTTTATAATAGCCCGTTGACGTCTGTAAACACAAAGTGAAACAGTATTAAAAGCAAGAAAAAGACCCGAAGCAAGTATATCTACATCTACATAAACACAATCTGCACCTTTTGCAAAAGTGGAAACTGCAAAAACACAAAATATTGAGAGCTAATGCCACACTCAGGGAATTGCTTTATACAAAAGATCCAGAGAAAAAAATTCGCACTGTTTCTAAGGACGAAAAAAGTGTTTTTCAGACACTGTAATAAAATCGAATGATGCTCTATATTTTTTCGATTCTGCCTCAGCTCTTGTATCCGTTTCTAAAAGTGGCTCTTTGACTCTGTGTGCTTGTATCCTCCTTCTCACCCAGAAAGAGAAACATACAAAAGTTCGTCCACAAGGTTTGTTGTAGATTGAATATTATGTATGTAGAAAGAACGCATCTCCCATATGCATTTCCATTACCATACATCCTTAAGGGGTTACAAGGTCTTTTGTTATAGTTTCAGATGATTGTATAATACAACGTGATGATGATGATGATTATAGTGAAACTTGCGAGTGTGAGTATAAAGTATACTTACTACACGAATTGCGGTATCACCGCCAGTAATGCCCCCGTAAAGTAGACAAGGACGGTGACACTCTTTTTTGCAGAGAAATTTGTAGCGCATATTTCTGGCAGAAAAAATGCTACTCGATTTCTATTTACACTTGGAATTTTCTCGAACACTATACCATACATAGTACACATTGACTCATTGCAAGGCGTGTAGACAAAAAACGAAAATATTTGAGTTTGAGAATGAAGAAATTTCTTATTCGCATTGGTTGTGTGGATTCACACACTCAAACACTATACGTACTAAATGCGTTTCTTCACAATCGTGTTCAAAAGAGAGAGGGAGAAAGTAAAAACTAGCTCGTTGCCATTTCTTTCTCTTTTCCTATAAATACGTAAATGCACATTTGCACATATATATTTGGTAGTTGAACTGAGGAAGGAGGGAGTATGAGTAGTGAAATGTAACTGAAAAAAGGGATTCTGGATCATTTGCTTCCATTTTGCTCAATGTTGTGCTGACAATGGGAAGGGAAGTGTGCCAGAAAAGGAAGAGAAAGTAAAAACTAGGAGATAGCTTGAGTGTAAGTAAAGTATTACGACTTATAAAAAAGATTGCAAAAAAGCAACATTTCAAGTGCTCCATATAAAAAGTATGTAAGTCCGTAATGGAATAGTTTTGTGATTCCATTGTGCTTTATCCAGAGGTATGGTATGTTTGAATGAATGAAATTCTCAAGAAGACCCACATTGTTACAGTAAAGGAAAGTTTTTGCTACTTTTTCTGCGTAGGCAAGGCTTACAGCCCTTAACTCTTCCATCCATGTAGAAAAGAGTATGAAAGCAGAAGAATGTAATTTACTTAAAGTTGGATGAAGCTCACTCAAGTCCACCACTTACAATGCTACTTGCTGGGTATTATACACTTCTTTACTTGTTCAATCGGCTTTTGTCTTCATCTAGAGAATTCATCTAATAAATGTGTTTCTCTCGCTACAATAGGAAATTGCGAAAGTGAACAAATTCTGTTTAGACTCCACATTTAGATTGCATTCCCCGTATTAAATGCAGTCTAACGACCAAATTTTCAACTTTCGGTATGATTCCCGATATACTAAATTAGAAGAAAATAAGTTTTGAAAGTGTTGTTGTCGTTCTCGTTAATGGAATTGCTATTCAATAAAAGTAGTTCTGATTGAGATGTTCCTTCTCACACCCCATACCCAATACGTATTTGTACAAATGCATGAAAGAAAGGCAGATTCAATAGGTGCATTGTAATTTCCCCGACTGTGAGCTGTTTGGCAGTGTGGAGAAAGTATTTCTCTCTCTCTTTCACTCAGCCAGAGTAGGCTACACGAATGCGATAAAATTATCTACGGGACAAAACCATTTCTCCGTGAGAAGACCAGGCCTAATATGATTTCTCTGTTTGAATGTTCTTCCACATTTTCCGCAAGAAAACAAGTTCATTTTCCTCTCTAGACTTTCATTTTCCCTTTTCAGAAACTAGTCCGTAAATTTTTAATAGACATGGGCAGGCCAAACTTAATACAAAGGACGATGTGTTCCCTTCACCGGAACAAGTACCTACTTAGGAGAACCATCATCACCGCACTAGCAGTCTTCATCATTATTATTATCATCATCCAGTTCCCTTTGAGTTGGTGGGAAATGAGGCGAAAAATAGTGGTGGACTGCAGAGTTTGCAGAGCCTCTGTATGTATGAGTTCTACTTGTAATAATGTGAGTGAGCGAACACATTCATACTGGAAAAGATACTTACATTTATGAATGTGTTTCCTTGATGCGAGCACATTGTTTGTGGAGGTGCCTTCATGCATCCTCTTCCAGTTCCAGTTTCCCTTTTTTTCCAGACGGCTTCTCCATGTTCATGTTCTATTTCGTTAATGTAGTTACTCCAAAACGTTTACCATTTTCTGGAGCTATTGTAAAATTTGAGTATTGTAATAAGGAGAAAATGGCTGTCAAAATAACATGGCATCCTCATCCGCATTGTTAGGAGATGCTCCTCGCGCTCCTCACACACAAGCAGCAGACGCACACTTTTAGGTAGCTTGGCATGGTGTCAGGTTATCTATATCCATTATTTCGTGTTATCTTTTCGAAAAAGTTTGAATACAAACAACGGAAACATCAAATAATGCAAGGAAGAAAAATGATGAGAATGAATATGATTATGTTTGGTTGGAAAGTCTGGGTGAGAGAGAGAGAGAAAGAGAGAGAAAGGCTCGTTTTTCGGAGCCTTTGCTACAAGAAAATAACATTCAATTCCCACTAAAGAATATTTTGACGCGGCGTAATATTCCACTTTGAACTCTAAACTGTAACGAAATACTACTAGAGATTTCTTTGCTGGATTTTCTCCAGCAAATTTGTAGGAGGAAAACTGAGTCGGAGAGAGTGAATAATGTTTGGACTAAAAGCGTATACATGTTTTCCTAGAGAAGGAATAAAAAAGAGAATTGGGAGATTGCTAAATTTATTCCTTTCCAATCGATGAAGCACATTGAATTGGTTCGAATTGGAGGAAACTTGAGAAATAGACTGAGTGATGGTGATGATGATAATGGTTTCATTTCATGTGTGTGTAATTTTACAAGTGCTGGTGTGACGCTTTTTTTCTTCGTTTTCTTTTTCGTCTGCAAAATAGTTTTGAATAGCTCTGCTATATAACATATAAACATGGTTGAATATGACGGTGGTTTTGGTGAGTGGCGAGCGAGCCGGAAACTTAAAAACGATCAATTTTTCCCCGCTGTATGGGAAGAAGAATGGAAAGTGTGTAGTGGTGTGAGAGTGTGGTAATGATGATTCCATTTGAGCGTGTAAATTCAATGCTCTATGTGAGTGGGTCAATCCCTTTGAACTCATAAATGCTCAATAAATCAAATTTTCCTTCCAAAAAATGTGTACAGTATCGTATCCCAGAAGGAGAGAGAGGGAAAAGCTTGCTTCATAACAAACTATTATTGCAAGACATTTTACCCTTTGCTGATAGGTATTCAACTTGGATCAGAACACCGAAATTGGTGATGGAGATGACGATTTCTTCGTCTATTCTTTTGAAGGAAAGGATTTTGCCATTATCCTGCATTTTATACTGGTGCAGTTTTTGTTTCAAATGTTGAGCCCAGTTTGAAAATAAAATGCTTTTCGTTGTGGCATGCGTCTACATAAGACAAGAATTTGATTTCACATTACCGGGGTAACTTGAGCATGGAACAAAGTCTCAATCTGATACTCGTATCATTATACAGACTTTACATGAAAATGATTCATAACTCTTCAACAGAATATATATACGTCAGAGTTTATTTCTCATCACTACAGATTTTGTTATAATTTAATTCGGGAAAGGGTGCAGCAATAAAAAGGGTCACCGTTATTGCAACCATTACTTTCCATTATATGACGTCTACGAGAAAGCCAAAACCACATACACAAAAAATTATTGTCCTCCATTTTAGCCATACATGAGGAGGAGAAATGAAATATTGTGTTACATCAGAAATTGAAGTTGAAAAAAATAACTGGAGCAGACATAGTTTTATACCTAGCGTACATGTGTTTGCAAGCTTTGAAATGCGAAATGATGTCTACACTACGAAGGGACACGAGGCGACACAGGGATTTTCAGCACAATTTTTCACCATCTCTGCCAGACTCCACGAGAAAAAAATGTATCTGGTAGCAATAATAGGAATGATATGGTTCTACAACGTTTCAGCGTGCAATAAAGTAAGCCATCAAGCATTTTCAAAGCAAAAATTTTTGCAGAGGGAATATATAACCACAACAACTCGGGCATGGCTCCACTCCGCATCAATGTAGTAGTACGTACGCATGCAACAGAAGAGGGAGTCTAATGTGACCTAAAGTTACCCAGGAAAAGAGTTTTTTTCTATATTTTTTCACAATCCTAATGAAATATGGAAGAAAGGAGAAAATGTGGACAACATACATGTTCCAGTGGAAAAGTGAAAGTGAAATCTGGGGAAGTAAGCAAGTGGACCTGTTTTCTGTCCACTATTTCTTCTTTCCTCTCCATCCACATATGTCCACATTGCCCATAAAATAATCCAGTGAAAAGGCAGTTATAAAATAGGAGCGTAGGGAAAGAGAAAGTATAGCACAAATCCACTTATCTCTCCATTTTTTGTCTGTTTCTGAGCGATGCAATACATTTTACGAGAGAAAAATAGCGAAGGTTGCATGTTTCCCGGATGGAGAGGCAGAAACAACAAGAATTGTAAACGCACATGCATAAACACATGGCATGTTGAGACCTGTGGGTATACAGCCATTTTTTAAATGCCTTAGAATTCGATGGAGTAAGCACAAGAAATAAGAAAGTCCGCTTTTCTTGGCCCTGTGGCTTGTATCGACTTGTCAGTGTGATTAATGAGGTCTCAATTGGTCGCACACCCATTTTTCCGCTCTATGCGTGCCTATTCTCTTTGATGAAATTATATCTCAGGAAACAGCAATTCCACATATTATTGAATGCTCTCCCGCTTACGAAATGAAGCCAGTGTCGAGCGAAAGCCATATATTACCCACTCAAGAATATTAATACGGAAAAATGCATGGATTCAACCTCAAACATTAGATTCGAGATGTAAAAGGAAGTTGTGATTCCAAAGTTAAGTAAAAAAAATGCTGCTAACGTTATTAATGCTACACTTGTCAAATCGGATACGAAGGCTGGGTTTGACTCTGCCCAATGTTTTTTCCAAGAATTGGATGGGCCTTGAAGAATAAATTATGTTTAGTTGGCTTGTCAACTACGCATAATAGATTCACATGGAAGATGTTGCATTTTGAAGATTTGAATTGGAATGGAATACCTCCTACTTTTATGCCTGCAGTGGTATCACGATACCCCCGATCTGTAGAGGTGCAGATGCACTTTTCGTTTCCTAAACTCAATCTAACCTGGTAGTTGCTAACCAATTTGCTTTGATAATTTCATTTGTGAAAGTTTATGCCACCAGAAGCATCTGTAATGGGAGAAATGTGTTGGACAAATTACGTCTTCCAAAGTCCTTCTTCTCCTCCTTCTTAGCAACAAAACCCCAGCGAGCCTTTTGTAGTTTTTGCAATCACTTCCGCAAATTACAAACGCATTATTATTATTGCCATTATGCTTTCCACAAACAAGTTTCAGAGGAAAAAAGTAGGTAAAAACGTCCACGGAATTTAGATTATATAGTTATCCAAGCATCTCTACAAAGCGACTGTGTATGGCACTAGATATGCGTGCCGAGAGCCTACGGGTAAAAAGGGACCAACCTCATGACCAAAGAGAAGTTTCTTTTCAAAATTAATTTGATGCTGGTTTTATAACTACTGGAGCATAAAAATTATAGAAACCTAAATGCACCAGCTTCAATCTCCGGCACTGCTCTACAACAGAGCATTACGGAGGACAGCAGACATCGGCAGTACACGGACGTTGGATAAACTCTGAGTTAGTGTTGAAACATAGGTGAATTCGTTGAGTCAGGAGCATTTCGATACGGGTCCGGCGCTATGCTAAAAGCAGGTGCGCCAGCCAGCCTCTTTCCCAATAATAATGTTTCCACGGAAGTGTAGTCGTTTGAGCTTGAGTGGAGTTAAACACACGTAGTCGCAGGTCACGAATAGAAAACAGTTTCCTATATAATTACACAAGTAAGCAGATGCAGAGAAAAAGGAGACAAGAGGTTGAACAGATGTGGACTCTGCGTGCATATAAAATACAAAGAAAGTAATAATAATACAACTTTTCGATACAACAAAACGCAAGACGGAAAATGTTGAGGGAAAAGTAATCATAGTGCAAAATCCCTTTAAAAAAGAAAGTTTTTCTGTGTCTGAAAAAAAAGAGTTTTCCACTTTCTCCCTCTCTCCACAACTTACTTTCTGCTTTTTCCTCTAAATTGCGCAATATGAAAAAAGATTCGTATTTTGGACGAACAATAGGCCAGCTGTCTCTTGGCTTGCTGAATTTTTTTTCTCCTGTGTAGGTATACCGGCTGTTTTAGACAATGACATGGGAGGACATGGCGATGCTATGAAACCATTGAATTGAAAAGGGGGAAGCACTTGCATGTACTACATTACAATAGTTTGAAGTTATGGCATAATCATCATTCGTATGTACGTCCATACCTCTGTCCTATTTTTTCCTCTCATCTCTAAAAATTATGTTCTGATTTTTTACTGAGGGAAATCTGGAGGGAAAAATGATGCGAGGAATACGAATAATCGTAAATACGTCGCGTAAATAAAAGTAAGATTTTACAAGGAAGAGGAATATATGCCAACATTCCTACCTTTGCACGGACATTGTTATGCTTTCAAGTCCGTGGAGGATGGCCTGCTTACAAAATATGTTAAGCTGGAAATAGCCTACCTATACATAAGTGCTAGTATATTTAAGACTATGCGCTGAAGAATGTATTTTCACATCCTTTTGTCTGTAGTACTTGGATAGCTATAAGTGTACATATCTCTATCTTGACTCACACCTTTCACCACATTTTCAGCTTATGCGGATTTCGAGGAGAAAATAAGCATTATGCTTTGTTGTTACTTTGCACACGGCTAATGTATCTAGATTACGTGATGGCACTACTCACTCTCCCCCTCGGTACGATTTTAGCCAACAGCAAAAAAATTTTAGCAATGGAGTATCCACCGTGGTGGCTGCAAGAGCATATATTTGCAATGATGTTAATATAACAACACATTTTCTCCTTTTCCCCTTTTTCGAAAGCAGCACTGGGCAAGACACCCCGATAGTTTGTGAAGCATATGGGAGAGAAGGAGAAGGGAGAGTGGATGGAGAAGGGGAAAATGAAAAAGGTTTTCTCTCGCTCTCATCCGCTCATTTCACTTTATTTTTCGTCTTTGTCTATTATTTCGAATTCTCATCTTTTCAAGACACAAGGAGGAAAATGTTACATACAAAAGAAAGAAAAAGTGGAGAAGACCTCCCTCCTTTGTCTCGACTAATGGGCCCCATGACACGAATTTATACTGGGACACTAGCAACACCATCCAACTTGGAGATACACTCAAAGGAGAAAGCTAAAATTGAGAGAGATCCTCGTATTGTGCCCCTCGCACATTCGTATACGTAAGGACAGTTTTTATATGCGGGGTTGCCGTAACAAAAGACGCAGTAGTGGATACCAAGAACCTGAAACTGTAAAGATATTTTTATGAATTGGACACGGGCTTTTCTCTCAAATACTCTAAACTGAAGTTGGGACCGAGTAAACGGTCCACGACTTACCAAGTTGCTTTCGTTTGTTATAAGTATTTACAAGTGCATTGATACCATTAAAATAAATATATTTTGCGTCTACAATGCTTAAACATTTTACTATTCTTATATTGTATAAAGATAGTTTCAAAGTTGGATTCCAAATTCTGACTTTGGTAAATATATATATTTCAAAAACTTTGTGAAATCGAAAAATATCGTCCAGCACTCTAAACAAAACACCTTTCGGTGAGCAATTAACTTTAGCAGTAATTCAACCGTTGCCTACAACTATGGAGGAAACCATTGCTTTTATAGATTGGACGTGACCCGACTTCAAAAAGTTATTTTGCGGTTTTACATACATACACAGTTTCTATAATTATTACCAAGGGGAAAGTACTAAATACTATCTGAAACTGTGAAAGAAAAAGAACGGTTTTAATAATAACAGTAATTAATGGTATTTAACTTGACGTTTAAATTAGCATTGTCCTTGGAAAAATTAATTAAATCAACCAACTTCCCTTCGCAAAGTTCATAATTATACACATCTTTCAAGGAGCGTTGCTTCACGCTAGGGAAAGCAAAGGGAAAGGATTGTGAAAGGTA
>JAHZMY010001296.1:0-12738 GCA_027743915.1 Seira sanloemensis
CATCGTCATTGTGCACTACCTGGCTCGGATGGCAATAACTTTTCCTCTGTAATGGAAGAAGCAATAATAATCATAATAATAGCAATAATGATAGCCGACTTTGGTTCAGAACTAATACCTCTGTCACGTCGATCCCTTTGTGCGATGCAGCACACCGGGATGAGAAGAGACAAGATCAAATAAAAAAATTCTCGTGTGGCTCATCTTGATGGCTCTCTCTATTTCCTAAAGCTATTTTATTCTAATTCAGCGGCAAGAAAGTAGCGTAGTATATGTCGAATCCCTTCACATCTTAATATTTATGTGTGTAGGTATATATTAGCATCTCGTTTTCATTTGGGATGAAACAAATCAAATGTGGAAATACCCAATTATTCATCCGTATCGTAGAGAGGGAAATGAGTGATTCTTTTTACTCAACTCAAATTATTTCTTTCCTCTGGCTGTATTTTATATCCACAAAACTTAAATTTTTTTTTTGTTTTTTTACTCATTTCTGCTTCCTGCCACTAAGCTACTGGTTATGGTCTCAAGAGCTACCGTGTATCTTTCAATTGTTCATTTTTTCCGCAAAAGAAGAGGAAAAAATGATGACTTTAATTACTCATCAATTTTTTACTCGTGGCCACTTATTATCTCTCTATGACTATAGAAGACGCGAGAAGTAATCGCTTTTTTTTACCTCGTATCATGCTACATCTTATGAACGCATTTTTCGTACAGATACTCTTCTCTTTCCCTGCCAAAGGAATTTGTGCTTTTGACGTAAATGTCTTTCTCTTGATTATTATGGATGGGTGATGTTGCGGTGCGGCTATGAGTAATGTGCACTTGAAGCTATAATCACCGAAGAGTGTACTTAGGTACATTGCACACACATGCTTTCGACTCAGCATACAAAACAGCATCTTGCAAATGAAATAGCTTTTGGAAATTGATACAAAAGTTTATCATTTATTTGTACAAGTCCAAGACGAAATTATTAGCAGACAAACAAAACCGTACTTACGACTGCCCTCGCACCCCGACAACCTTCGTGTATTTCCCTCCGTTGAACTGACGTAATTGAGCACAACAACATCAAACAGCACGGGTGGATGGACGGTAATTGATCAAAAGCCCATAAACCCATTATGTCATTAGTCCAGCGCATTGAGACTGACTCCAGCAGTTTGCAGTGAAGCGTCTTCTTCACAAACTCATGAATGAAAGCTGTGAAGGTGGTGTGTGCGGTATGGTGTCGGTGCGGGGAAGGTCATATGCATATATACTGATTATTGAGCAGTTTGCCTTTTCTGCCTCCCCCATTCAGAGAGAGAGAGAGATGGAGTAAAACGGTAGCAAAATAATATTGCTTTGATCCATGACACAAGCTATAACGTGCTCATCATCATTATGATTAGGGTTTTCCACTGGCAGCCACCACTGCCAAAAAAACTAAGCCGGGGAGGAAGGCTCTGTGTGTGTGGCTTACAATATGACTCTATTCATTGTGGCATATCAGCATGCATGAATACACACATCCCTCTCCATTCATTATTTGGAGAGAGCACTACTTCTCAACTTATGCATATTTATAGCTGCACAGCGAAAAGCATCTCGTTAAGGTGAGCACATGACCACGACAAACCAGAGTCAGGGAGAAAAAAAAAGATTCTCATCTCTCAATAGCTATTCATTGTCCCCATAAAAGCTTGTGGTGTGTTGGGTCTTCTTGATACATTTTGGGTTTACGAGAGTAAGTGAAGTTGAATTTTGATTTTTTTCTCTTCTTCTTGGCTCATAACAGCACCAAGTGCTACCGTACAGCTTCTTCTTGGCTTCATTCACTGATTGTGAGATGGGAACGAGTGTATGCGAGCCTTCCCCTGAAGATAGTAAAAAATAATGGTGGACACGTCTTCTTCATCCCAATCATTTGGTGATGGGTACTACCCCGGTGCTACGTGCCTCATGAATGACTGCTCACAAAAGTCTTCGTCATGTCCGTAAATGTTGTATAATGAAATGACAAGACTTCCTCTTTTATTTTTCAGAGTTAAATATCTCATAACTTTTATTCTTGCTTTCCATTCAGAAAAAATAGAAGTACAGGCGGTTTTGAACGTGCCTTTGTCTAGCATGTGTGCGGTAACTACCGGTGGAAGACTTGGGGGAATAATGATAAAATAAAATGAATAGACATTAACTCATCCCACAAAAAAATATGTGGGTATTCATATATTTTGTAAAATAATAGTAATAAAAACGTACGAAAAAGTAAAATGGTTGCTAAGCCATCACCATTGTCACCGTCGCTATTATCACGTATTTTTCTTCTTCTTTTTCCTTGCCTGCACATTTAGCGCGCTTCTAATAGATAACATTTTTTGCCATTAATGTGGGATAAACGACGATACAATCCATTAGAACGGAAAATACTTCGATTTTTTTCCATAATTGTAAATTCATAAAAAGAGATTTAGATAACAGCAATTTTTGAGAGAGAAGAAGGACGAAGCGACAGCACCAACTTTTTAATGCGTTTTATCTCCCATTTTCCCGAGAATAGATCGTGTTGACGTTCGTGGGGTAGAAATCGTGGGATAATAATGATCATTCTGAATCCACAAACGGTTTATATTGTCGCGTCATCAGTAAATACGCATAAAAAATGGGACGGGTAGTAGTAGTAGAAATCATTAGATATTCTCAGTGTGGTAGCAATCAGACGTAAAAAGTCAAGGAAAAAATATTTAATATAATCTTAAATATACAATCTCCGCGTAGGAGTACACACATCTCCTGATGTGAAATGATAAAATCCTTTTAATAGAGAAATATAAGTATGGTGAAGTGAAGACGATTCGGAATCAGAAAGATGAAAAAAGTTTGATTCATGAAAGCAATGTTTGATCATCACGATAATACTTAATGGTGTGGTGATGATGGGAGACGAGGAGGAAATATGGTGAATGATAGAAAAACTTAAATTCGCTGTTGAGAGACGCAGCATATACATATTTTTACTAGAAAAAGACAGTTTATTACACGCATTCATCCACTTCTATCATCGTAACAGTATTATCGGGACGATAGAGAAAAAAAGGATGACAAATCGAAAAAATTAGTTGTTCATCATTTAATTCAAAAATATGTATAAGTTGACCATATGTCGTGATTGAACAAAGAAACATTATTTTGCTTCTTAAGCATCGTGATCACTCACTCAACTTCTCCCCTCGTCTTTACATTTTTTCTCACCCACCCGCGAGAAAAACCTAATGTTGGGAAGAAAAGGAAGAGCATGAAAAGGATCACATAAAAGAAAGAAAATATTTATCATTCGGTTCCTAAAGTCGAAGTTGCATCGAACGTTTTAGACTGATGATAGAATGACGAAAAAAACGTTTAGGTAAAAAAATGTACATACAGAGAAAATGGGTCTGAGATCATTATATTTTTCTCATTCTTTCAAATCTGGATTTGATGCAAAGGCTCGAAGAGTTTTTGACTTCACAGTTTCCTTGGGAACTGCCACTGGTGCTAATTGCTTACATGAAATGAGCACAATAATTCAAGGCTTGAGAACATGGATTTGAATGCACCGAAGATCTTTCTCCAGAAAAAAGCTCACATGGAACCATTTATTGTCTTGTGGAGTTTCTTCAAACCTTGCTGCTTCCGTCTGCTCAATACTCCTTTGTTTCTCTGTACTCTCTTTACATAGATTTTGTTATCTAGGGTTTTGAAGGGCTTGCAGTTTCTAGAAGCAATGCGACGTACCATACCCCTTTCAAAAAATGGTTAGAAAAGACAATCGTTTAAGGAGTATAATACACTTCAGTGTAAAATCAAAACATCGTACACAAAGTACTCACCTTAAAGTTTATATTTATTTCTAGATTTCTATTTTTAGATTTCTTGATTCGTGCCCTTTTGGTTGGCCATTCACGATAAATGGTTCAGATGAATACTTGAAAAGTTCATAAAGTACAGGAAGCATTCACAGTTGGATAATTTATATAGGGTTGGCTTTTTTGCGTAGCCAAATTAAGATTAGGCATGAAAAATGCTCTGAGTCTATGCTATTGAGTGTTGTGCTTTTTATTTATGTAGACATACAGCCAAGATGATGGTGGCATGGAGTATATGGCTGAAGGCAGAGGCGTAGGTACATGATTTCTATTAGAGTTTTGGGACTTAAACATAGGGTCACTTGCAAATGGTTGGGTTAGAGTTAAATTGTCGTTACGTCAGAACCAAACTCTCTCCATCAAATTAGCTACATACTAGCTTGATAATACAAAAATCAAAAAATTCATATTAGTTAAGACACAGAAAACATTCCACAAAACGGATTCGGGAATACAATCCCTACGCAAAAACATCGAATGTCTAGAATTGAGAAACGTCGTTTATGTAACAAGAAAAGGACGAAGACAAAAATCCATACGGGAGAATAGCATGCGTTCACTTTGTTGGCGTATATCCGTCTTTTCCTTTGTATTTCAATGGAGTGGTGAGATAAAAAACAGAAATTGATACAAAAAAAGAGAGAGAAAAAAGAGGAAAGAAAAAGAGAGATCCCAAAAGGCGGACGATCAATTTTGCAGAACGAGTACGAAAGAAACAAAATAGAAAAAATAATACTCAGAATAACATTAAGACTATTCCTCTCTTTCTTCTCGTGGCGTATAGAAAACGAGAAAATAGATAGCTTCAAGATAAAAATTCGGCAATAGAGAAGAGAAAACGAGAGAAAAGACTATAAACTTTTGTAGCTGTAGCGAAAAAGTATCCAACGATTTCTTCTATTCCTTGTAGTCTGGCTGAGTAGTAACAGTGAAAAGACATTCCATTCAAAAAAAGTAAAAATCCAACCAGAAAAATAAATATATTAGAGCTATAACACACGCGCTGTCTTTTATTCTCCTTTTTTTCTGTGTGTGGCCCGTCTTCAAAGAGAAGAAGTGAAGGGAGAGAAGGATCGACCAAAGATTCTAAATGGAATCGGATGGAGAAAATTTGCAATGCATTTGTAAATAGATCTTTAACTATATACGCCCTCTCAACAGATCCACAATTTATATAGTCCATCTGTGAGTATGTACAACGTGGCTGCATGCCTGCCTCGACTATTTCCATTTTCTTTAGGAAGAGGATCTGCAGGAGAGAGAGAGGCAAAAAGGAAAACAAGAATCTTTAATGAGCGTGCGTTTCCATTCTGACGGAATATCTGAGACCCATTACGGGACCAGGAAAAAGCAAAGATACTCTAGAGAATGTATCTGTATCGCTATTGCCGTGAGTGAAAGAAGAAAACGGAGTTTTTTTGCCTTCTCCGATTGCTTCTCATCTATCTATCTATCTGCTTTCTCTGTCTCATCTTTTTTCCATACACTTTCTTTCCCAGTTTCCCCTTTTCTTTCAGTATGCATGAATTCATCCATAAGGATGCTTTCTCTTTTCTCTCCTTCCATCTTCTCTTTAGTGATTTGAGACTGAGTGAAGTGAACGGCATTAAGAAGAGAACCGGAAAATAATATGGGATACAGCAGATAGAAAAATATAGAGCTGGATAATATCCCAAGCTAGCTATATATAATAATGTGTTTCACTTTTTTCTTTATGAACTTTGCAGGGACTTTTTTTATTTCCTATTTCTTATGGTAAAAGTCGTATTATTATTATGGCTTCTCTCTTGTGAGATCCATTTTATATGGGAACTGGTATCTAGCCTTTGAGGCCAAAGACGTGGTATAAGGAAAGAGGAGAAAAAAAAACAAATTTCCTCTATCGCTCTCTTTCCTCGAGTGAATATAAATGCATTAAAGAAAATGGAAAATATAAATATTCATACGACTTTACGTCCAAACCAAAAACGATAGCTTGTGATAAGAAACGAGCTTCATTATTCTGTTTCACCAGACCACGCAAAGGCAACATCTCCTTTTACATTCCTCTACAAAACACATTCTATTCAAATACTTCTTTTCTGAAAATCTAATTTTACGCCTTTGTTTTTTACTTCGTATCGATTTTAGGCTGAATTATGCTTTGCTTCCTATTGATGCGCTTGAATTCAGATTATGAATTTACGTTTCTGTCGAATGTGTGCTTAAAAGTATTTCAGCCAATTGAGGATCCGTAACATTACATCAACATTACAGATTTAGAAAACCTGGATGGTACATATCATGCGTTCTTAAATCTTCTTTTTTGTACACACGAATCTAATGATGACTTGTGCTGCTAGTCATGCTGTTGATGATGGCATGTGTTGTGTATTGTTCAGATATAGTGCAAAAAATAGTCAAGAATTCTTTCCCTGTTTGAGAGAGAGAGAAAAAAGCAAACGAGAGACTATAATGATGTTGGGGTAAAGGAGAAAATAAAATCGATGAAGAAGAGAGAAGAGTTGAGTCGTGTGTTGCGTGTGTTGCTCTCTTCTCTGAGTCGTTCTTTCGTCTTCTCCTTTTCTTGGCAAAACTTGTCTTGCAACGTGTGCTATACACATATAATCTGTATGTATAGGGCAAGTTTTTACGAAGGAGAAATTGTAATTCCTTCTCTCCTCCTCGAAAAAAGGGATCCCTGCAGACTATACCACATACATTCTTAATGCCTAACTTACTGCAGAAATGGTACGAAATAAAGAAAATGAGAAGAGTTTGGCAAGATCTTTTGCTCGGCTCGTGTATGTCTGTGAAAGTAGGGAAGCATTCCATGTCATAGTCTTTTTCTTCCATTTCCCCTGCTTTTCTTTACTGCAGCCTTCCTTTCTCCTAGCTTGTGTGTGTCTCGCTCTTCCCTTCTTTTCCATCCTTACTGCGCTGAAGAAAGTCACTTGCGAACGTCTTGAGCGCATGTTGGGCAAGTCGATCAGGCAAGATATAGCCGATCGATTTTTTCGAGAGCTGAGAGATTCGTTGATTTCCTATTTTTCAGCCTCAAAGGGGTTTAGGCCCAACCTCCTTGATTGAACGATTGGAAAGCAATGCTGACCGAAAACGTGTGCGTATCGATATGGGCATGCGAAACTCGAAAAATGTGCTCTCTCTCGCTTCCCAATCATTTTCACGTTTCACTGAAAGCACTGAATAGCGGAGAAACTGCCTGATTCAGGTAATATATAAAGTATCGCTTGTGTACTTTTCAATATTCCTTTCGCCCCTCGCGAACAGCCCACCTTCTTTTTATTTAGGCTCTACCTTTCGACATGATCGTCTACGCTCGCCCACGCAGCCATGTGAAGCGTGTGGGGAGAGCGCGAGGAAATCATTATAAATTCCCCATTACGTTTTCCATGCTTTTGCATTCCCATCATTTTTTATTTTTATTACACGCATGTATAGGTATAGGGTATTTAAAATGCCGTTCCTGTTCCAGCCTGAAAGGTAGATTTTTTCTCACTAGAAAAACTCGCATAATGCATGAAATTTTATCAAGGAGAAGCTATACACGCTTCAAGAGACTTTTAGCTGGGAGCAAAAATTACAAGGAAGGATTGGAGAAAATGAAATTTAAAATATTGCTACACTTTTTTCTCTTTCTCGTCTACAACACAGGGGAAGGAGAGAAAATGCTAGTCTTGTCTACTCCTTTCTTGTAGTTTTTTCTGTCGAACATGAATATCATAATGACAAGAATATTGTGGAAGCGGGAGCAAGGCAGTACCAGCACTACGGTACACTGCACATCCATTCCACCTAGTCAATGCATTACTTTCACCGTACCCTTCCCTTTCTTCAAACATCCATCCTGTGAAAAAAATGTATGGAAGACAGGAAGGAGTGTATGCAAGAGCCAGATTCAGACTGGGATGGAGAGAGAGAGAGAGTGAAAGTAAGCGGTGCTGAACGAGTCCTATTAGAACTGCTCAATACCATTCGTTTTTATAGACACTCCTATCATTTTTTCAATTCCACTCCTTCCTATTTCCCCCAAATAGAAAAGAGAATTGTATTGGAAAGATTACTGCAAAAATAATGCGAGAGACCCATCCATGTTGTAGTACTTTTTGATGCTGCTTCGTTAACTCTACGCTCGGTATACAATCGTGAGCATTTGTAGTATTCCAATAGATTGAGAGATATGGGTAAAAAAATTGAGACTGGCTGGGAAATGGAAGCCAGCCCTTTTCTCCTCCATTCCAACCAATATTCTTCACTTACTACTTTCTCTTTCATTAATTGACGATTCTTATTCACAATTTTTTCTCTCCGGGTTGGAGTCTTCCTGTCGTATGGGAAATGGCGTTTCTGTGCCTTTCCCTGACTGAGATCCTTTACCCTGCCGAGTGAGTTTTTTAACAGTTAAGGGCCACTACGCCTGCAGTTTCTATTGATTTTTTACTCATTTTTTCTTCACTCCCTCTTCTCTTTTTTCGTTGCACGTTATTTGTGGCTGGGTTTGAGTAGCACTTTATTCGGTACGTTGTTCAGGTAGATTTTTCATAAATTTTATTCGAAGAGTTGACGTAGCTTGTCCGTGAGATGTGGGGGTAATGAAGATGTGTACGTGATGAAATGAAATAGTTCTTTTGTGAAGTTTTTGATAATATTTGGGGATGAGTTATGAGCCGCCTCAATTCTGTTTACTCTGAATGTATGCTGTGCTCTCACTCGTCCGTAAACGCACACATGTATGAAATGGTTGATGATAACTTACCTCCATTTTCTGGAATGACATCAGCCAGTAACAAATGACAAAAGTACGTGGCCATATTGCACAAGCCTTCCTATCTCAATCGTATCAAAGCCGAAAAGTTTGGCATTAGAAATGGCAGAATCTTTTTGAGGAAAAAATCACTTTTTCAATGCTTCCAGTTCAAGGCATGTGCCGGTTGTGAAAATCCTCTTTATTTTGATATTGAACAAAGGCAAGAAAGTGTGTGTTTTTTGGCAGGGAGAGGAAGAAACGATGGCAACGGACTTGGTACAAAATATACATGCTTTGGCTTCCACACAAGACACTTACTGTATTGATGTCTCTCTGTACAGAATAAAGAAAGTGTCTTACTCTCTCCAAATTCTTACTGTCTTTCCCCTTCCATCTTCATCCTTTTTATTTCATTAGGGATTTGCTCCATAATATACACTTAAGTCAAAGGAAGAAACTTCGTCCTTTTTTCTTCATTTCTGTCATATTATTACTTTTGAAAAATGGATCTTATTCATGCAAAAAAGTTTGTACATTTCGTGTCTCCTCTATTTTTCAGTGAAATCAGTTTCTCCAAGGGTAGTACGCCTTCCGTCTCCCTAAACACAATAGAATTGGACGAAATATTGAAGTGTTTCTTGCTCCGGAGCAATTTGACAGAAAATATATTTACCTATATAGGAATTGTCTCATCTCTTCAAATTTTTATCTGGAACTTGATCCCAAATATTTATACTTGTGCACCCCTTTACTTTTACCCCCTTTCCTACTTGGCCCTATAAAATATGCATGTAGCTTTGTTTTGCATCAAAAGTTTTAACTCACCTGACTGAAAAAAATTCCTCCATTCTGCTATTTGAATATATTAAAATAACACTGTTTAACTACCATTATCATAGATGCTCCACTTCATAAGGGGAGATCTTTGATGGGTATCAATAGCTCGAAATTCACTGTGCAACATACTTCACAACTGCCGTTATCACAACATTATGCAAATTAATTGGTAAATGCTATACTATTGATATTACTATTTATGTGAGCATCTTTTTGTCCAACTTCTCAGTTTCACATCATCAACCTTTTTCAATCAACACTAAAAGCAATAAATGCCAGAGGAGATGGAAGCGCATTAGAGAAAATATTGTTTGTAAATGGAAAGGAGTCGAGAAAAAGCGGATCGATCTCCCTACACACATAGGCACATATGAAGTAGGAAAGTTAAAGGGTTTATTTTCATAATACCACACCGCAAACGGTGCAATCCTTTTGCGACAATGAATTTATCATTTTTTGTACACCCATCTCATATTTCTTCCTTTCCACATTCTCATTGACAGCTCAGAAAAGATGTGGGATTAAAGTAAAGGAGTCGCATCTCTCTCGCTGCTTCATTCGTTCAATAAGGAGAATGATGATCGTGTCTCTTTATTTTTTATATGATTACAGAAAAAATGTACGTATGTACATTTGTCTTGATCGCTCTGTCATAACATTAGCCCTAATAAATGTGTCTCTTTGCATATATTAGGGAAATGAGGAGCATAAAAACGTGTGAGTGGCTCTAGGTACATGTCACAAGTTTCTCATTGCATCAATATGAAATATGATTTTTAAGTCTCCTGTTTCATTTCGAAGGCAATGGAATTCTGTCGGGTTTGCATGACAATGCGCACACATTTCAATACAGTGGGGAATCAAAAAAGCTAGCGAAGCAGACTCTCATAATGTAATCCATTACTTTTTTATTCGGATTCATTTACGTCTCGCACTGCTCAACTTTATTGATACCAATGGTATTATGAAGTTAAAATTAATGTGAAACAAAAAAAAATATTGTCAATTTCACTCTTGAGCTTTTACGTAATTACGGGACTCATCCTTTCCCACTCTGCAAATGCTTTCAATATTTGCTTTGAGAGTTTGATACGCGGACGAGAAGGACGGTTGTAGCGAGCACAAAACACGGTTTTTTGGGTAATTTTCATAAATTTTCTCTACTTTAAATATTGAAGCTTAGGGTTAAAGATACAAAGTGAGTTGTTTGTCTTTATGCATGCATGATACAGCAACAACGAGTCAGAGCGAAAGAGAGTCAGAGTGAAACCAATAAATAATGCAAGATAGGCAAGCTCGTATCATTGGAAAAACTATGAGCATGAAATAGAGTTTGAATATGAAAATGAGATAGACACAGAGAAACAGAAAAAGAGAGAGAAAAGTAAAAGTCGCGAGAGTACTCTCCATTTCCATTCACACTTCCCTTACGTGGATGTGTGTGCTTGTGCTCTCCCAAAAACTACAGAGAGGAAAAATCGAAAGTGAAAGCGAATGAAAATAAAAAAGAGTACATAAATATACATGCATAATAATGCAGATATATTATACATGAAAAAAGAGATGTGCACTCGGCAGAAAGAAGAGCAATTTGATTCCCATGGATTTTTAAAGTAGGCAATGGTCCGTCATTTATGATGATATTTACCATGAAAGAATGAGATCCAAGCCTTGTGCTTTATCGCGTCAGAAAAAAAACTTTTAAGCAAAAAATGAAACCCATCTCCTTTGAATCACTGGCTCTAACGTTGATAGAAGAAGGACGACTGACAAAAAATTATAATAATGGAAACAACAAAAAACAAGCCATTTTACATCAGTCTTTACAATATTGTTATGCATCCACTGCTTTTTCATACGATACCTATAGTCACTGGTAAATGGGTGAAGCGACAGATCGCAGCCACTTCAGCATTATTAACCTAATCAGTTGCGCAAAAAAAACCTCCACAGACAAAGTTGTAGCATTGTGTCTGTTCTATATAGTTTTGCATAAGCAGTTCGTTTGCCAATAATTGAAAACATGTATGCCCGTTGCCTTCCACCCAGAAATTTCCTGGAGCTTGATTTCCTCATGTATTTAGATTGGTTTCCTCCATTTTCTTATGAATTCTAAAGGAAAATGGAAAAAGTTTATAGACGAGAATGAACTGCTTGACTTTTCCGTTCAGACAATTTTTAGATTGCATTCAAGAACTAACTCGATCTCATCAAGAGTACGAAAATATATAGCGTATTAATAGATAATGAGGAGACTTTTTGCTTCAGGAAAAACTNATTTTTAGATTGCATTCAAGAACTAACTCGATCTCATCAAGAGTACGAAAATATATAGCGTATTAATAGATAATGAGGAGACTTTTTGCTTCAGGAAAAACTGAGGGTGAATTGCACGACATGGGCTCGAGAGTGGAAGGGAGATGAAACAAGGCACCATAACATAGATATAATGTTTCTCTGCTCCGTTCCGTCATTTTTCTCAAACGTCGCATCAAATCTCCTTTAAATATGCAAACTTTTATACTTTCATCTATTGCCTTCTCTGATAATTTGACTTATGAGCGATTGCGGGCGTAAGACTAGAAAATGGATGCACGATTCCATTGCCGTAGTGCCAATAAGCAGACAATACTAAACTTCCTTAAACTCATGTGAGCATCATAATATGATATGAGTTTATTCCGAGGTAATAAAATTTTATGCATACGTTTTGGGTGAATAATAATTTTTCTCTTTTGTAGGGGATCATGCAAGATTTTTGTTTTCGCGGGATGTTTATAGATACTCTCTCTCCCCACCGAGGCGACAATACTCGCTCTTTGTTTTCTATTTACAAGTTCCTTCTTCTTTTTTCTCTCGTCGAAGTCACTGAGCTTTACATACAAATCCATCGGTAAATACACAAATAATCTCATAATATGCAGTGTATGTATTTATATGAGGGGATGACTGCATTACAAAAAATCATGATCGAAAGACACAGATAAAAGTTTAAAAGGAGAGAGAAAAGGGTGCAAAAATACTCGCATTGTTTCATCTCTTTAAAAAATATACATGTGAATGCTCCACTGAAATATACATATTTATGCATGCATGTTTCACGGAAAGATGAATAAGAAAGCAGACACACACACAACCTATTACGTGTGTATATCTCTCTGATGTAGGGCTTTTATTTATTTGTGCATGGATTATTATAATACACTTACACTCCACACTTACACCGTATGTGATCTTCCTCTCTTTACCCCTCTCCAC
>JAHZMY010001297.1:0-65449 GCA_027743915.1 Seira sanloemensis
AGGCTTAATCATAAATCATTAAAAGAAAAGATCAAAGAAACATTCAATAAAGGACATTAAACTAAAATTATCAAAAAAAAAACTACATTGAGTTCCAAACACCGTGCGATTAACATAATAGGGGCGAAACAGATCTCTGATCACAATGAAGAAACTCGACTAGATAATAAAGTTGAAGCTTGAATTCCAAGATATTTTATTTTAAAAACTTTTTGGAAATGAGACTTACCCGGCATTCACACGTGCACTTTATCCTAGGGGAACCTGAAAAGCAAAAATAAACATAGTTTAACATATATCTAACAATCTAGTTGAAAAAGCACACAATCATTTAGTAAGACATTTAGCTATTGACCAGTGTCACGTGCTTCTTTATCATTTCTAATTAATTTTCCGAGACTTAAATTCTATATTCATTTTTCAACTTTGCGCATGGATTGTGGTCAGTCAGAAAACACAAGACTAACATGAGTCCTCATGTCAAAAGCGGAAAGACAAGGAGAAAGCTCTAGGGAAAAGTAAGATAATCTAGCAACGCCTTTAACATAATTCCAATCCCTTGTCATCTTGTCATTTGCGAACCCTTTAAGCTTTTTGCCTGTATCCCATATTCCTGCTTATTACTTGACTTTGACAGTATATGTAAATACATGAGCATATTAAGTGTTAAAATGAGCACACATCCATTACCATCATCATAAGCGCATCGATTGCTTTGATAAGTCGTAAGCTAAAATACACTTTTTAATTTTTCTTGCGACTTAAATACAAATTGTTAATTATTGCTGCTCGCCGTTCACCACTCATTCAAAAAAAGAAGATTGCCATCACTGTCATCACACACCGGACCATTTTAAATGACAACATAATGAGCCTCAAGAAAACAAAAAGTCGGCAGAGTCAAATAAAACTCGCATAATATCATCGCCATCGTCCTGTCCTCTCCCTTCATTTTGAAACTGATCATCATTATGATTCATGATAATCATCAAACTTTCAAAAAGTTATGAAGAAGGCTTCCTTTGTCTATTGCAAAAACCCTGGTACATTCCAATAGCACATAAGCTCAATCACGAATCATTTACTCAACTTTCAGCTCACGGTTAAACATGACTTTAACATTTTCCAATCCGATATTTTAGCGTTCCCTTTCTGTTTCACTCTTGTACATAAATGCAGTCACCTTAATCATGTTCAAAACCTGATCTAACTTTGCTGTTTTGAAGCGCATATCTAAAATTCGCACCGTCTCGTCTCGCGCACAAGGTTTATATTATACGAGGACCACATTTCATCTTCTCCTTCACTTGACCATGACTGTCATCCATTTTTCACGGGGAATCATAAATTAGAGGATAAAAATAAAAGGGAAAGAAGTTGAAAGAGTGACAGGTTCGAAGTAAAAAAAGAAAAGGTCCAAATAATTGGCGCAGGTGATGATGACGATGTGAAGGAACCTTTGCAAAAGAAGCACTGTTCAAGTTCTCAATGAGTTGGTGGTACGGTGTCGAGAGCGGGCCGACACAAGAACAGTTTTTGCTTTCCACTACTACATAACTCGCGTGATATACTGTTTCTTTCATATCTTTGCCAGATCTCAGAGAGCAGTGAAAATTATAGCGGATCGAATCGAACTGGCTTAAGAAAGTAGTGCTGAAAATGTAAGTAGTAGTTGAAAGGTGGAATTGAATACGACACGATAGGTTTAGGTATGAACATATTTATTCAGCTAGTGATATCACTAATTGTTTATTGACAACGACTTCTTGATGTGCTCAGTTTCGCTTTCGAAAAATTTTCAAATTCAATTCACAAGACGAAAGGCTATTTCAAGAGTTGTACTAGTTTAAACTTTTTATTTGGCTTACACGATACGTACATATGTAGGTATTGGCTTTTTAAAATTCTCGGTAATTTCGTCATAAATATATTGCCCACAAGTACAAGTCTCCCCATTCTTTAGACGACGATGCCTGATTTCATTAAGATTTGCAGGTGTGAGACATGAATGCATAATAATCACAGAATATATATGTATTCGCTCTGGTATGATCCAGATAAATATGAATCTTTCACCGATCACAAAATCTTATGTAGTTGTAATAATGAGATAACAGTTGGTGGTTTCTTACATTACCGATTATGTGAAGCACTACCTACCTACTCAAAGGTTTCAGATGCAGAAAATCCACATAGGTATCCTTTTATTTGGGAGTATCTAAGAGAAATTATTGCGTAGAAAAAAGAGTAAAAAGCAATACACATTGGCAATGAAATTGAATTGGAGAATGATAAATCACTCGGGCAAGAATAGGTATTACATTTTTTCTTATAGCTTCGTAGCTAAAACCGAAATCCAATTTATATTCTATTCTAACCGTTCTCTCAAATTCCTGATGGATTGAAACTTTTTCCATCTGTATCATGCGCTCAGGACATAAAACGTAATAATCATGCAGGATTTTTTCAGACTAGCACGTAAGTATCTACATACATACATGGCAATAATATGTACATATCTTGCATTAAAACAAGAAAGCTTACATGACACACAGGGTCTCATCATCACCTCGAAGGAGATCGCTTCATGAATACTCTGTTCTCCTCAAAATCAGCCATTGAAAGGCAATAATGTTTGTAAAGCCATGAAATTCCAATAAAAGTACGAGTAAAACGATTTCTTGTGGTTATCTAATCTCCTCCAGTAACACGAATCTTGGGGAAAACACGGATGTAAAATGTGCTGTTTCGGTGCACGAATATCATTACCATAATTTTGAAATATACACGCATTTTCCTTTCTTTGTACCAATAAAGATAACGACAATCCAATCGTTGATAATGATGATCAAGATCAAACAATGCACACTTTTTTACCTGGTTATTACCCTTTAAATAAATAACGTTCTTTCCAACGAAAAATGCGAAAACAATGTTGGCTCACAACATACCAAGCATTCGCCCATTATTGCATCAGGGAAGTCAGGAACTTCATTAAATTATTTATTACAATTCATTCAACTTTCCCGAGTCGCGACATCATCTTGAGCCTGCATGCATGTAGCCTTCGAAAGGAAAACCACCAGTGTAGATATAATACAACCATACAAGCAAATCAGGTTTTATCGGTTTCTTCTCTGGTTCAAAAACCATTTCCATTTCTGTAGAGAATGCGCTTTTGCAAAAAAAAAATACTCTTTTCCTGATGATGAGATTGTCAATAAAATGTTTGTTGACGAAAAGGTTTCTGTACTTTCTTATCATCGACATAATCAAAATTCGCCTTGAAAAAATCGTTTGGAGCGGCTTTTCCTTAATAAAATGTTTAAGAGCTTTACGAAATAATGTCTAAATCGTTTATATCGGATAGGGTATTAAATTCTTTTCCTGATTGTTTAAAATCAGCTTAATTTCACCATTGCCAAAATAGGCCTGATCGAGAAATTGAAAATCCTCTATTGATTAGCTGAAGACATTTCAATCTCTTCGGAGTTATCAAGAAGCATAAAACAAGCGTCATTGTTATTCCATTTTTCCATGATTTTTTCCACATGAAACAATGCATCAGCCAACTGTGATCTGAAACTTACTATAGATACATGAACTGTTGAAGAGAAGTCAAGGAACTATTACTGGGCTTTGAGCTACAAAATCTAGTCGAATTCATATCTCGTAATATGCAGATCAAGGCAGACAGCCTTCGCAGTTAGCAGCTGATAAAAGTTGACTTGGCTTCATTCTTTTCGCCGTGAGGAAGTTCTTGTTCTCCCCCTCTTCTCTTTCTCTTTGAGAATATCGGAGGAACGAAATACAAATGTGAAATGCAATACTGGCTGCATAAAAAATTTTCATGAAAAAAGTTGAGCATTTTTACACCAGAAAATACAGCCAGAAGAAACAAAAAAATAACTCGATTTCAATGTATTTTTTGCCAAAATTCGAACCTCAATCCGTTTCAAAATCATATTCGTCATGCGATTGCAATTATCTGGGAGACGTATGCCGTTCGCTTCGCATGGCGTTTTCAATAAGATTTTGAGGCAAAATGTATCAGGAAAATGTAAATGTTTCAGAACGAGGGAACACACAGGACATATGTATTATTACTATCAAACAATAATTTTTTCATCGCTAACAGTGAAAATCAATGAGGACTGGGGCTATTCTGCTCCCATTTTTTTCGTTACAAGAGCATCTTTTTAAATCGGTTTATCTCTTGAAGTCTCGTATTTTTTGCAGAGAAACCTCGAGCGTAAAAATGTATGTAGATACATACATATCCGCTTGTAAACATTTTATTCCTTCGATTTCAGTTCTCTTTATTTTTGCATTTTCATTGTCCTCCTAAAAAGTCGTATTGCCTGTTTTAAACGTATAGAACAGGTAGTGTTATGTAGAGGCGGATAGAGAAGGCCGTTCACATTTTTTAATTTGGCCATTCCTCGCGTTACCCTTCTTTCCTTCGTATGTGAATGGACGAAGCTATTACGTAAAATAGGAAGAGAAGAAATGGCTTGTTTCATATGCAATTATAAAAAGAGTGAACTGATTCTCAGCCAGATTCTAAATGCCGATAGAAACATGTTGCAATAATATTTAAATGAACTCCGGTGCGAATCGATATCGTTGAAAGCAAAGTCGTCCGACAAAATAAAATAGGAAGCATTTTTTTCCTCCTGAGATTTTTTACAACCTAAATATGTATAAGAGAGACAGATGATGCTCATTGAAAGGAAAGCATAAAACCAACCGGACAGGATGGGACTGACGGGAAAGTTCCCGTTTCCCCATTTGCAATGCAAAATTCTACGGAGGTTACAAAAAATGTATTCTTAATATAGCTTGAAAGGTAGCTTTTAAGCGATAATTTATTTGCATCAATCATCATGTCATCAACTTCTTTTCCCCTTACCTACCACAGTGATACCTGAAGAGAGCTCGGATCTCTTCAAATCTCAAAATGAGGTTTGAGACTCTTTGATACCTTGATTTAGGCATTTTCACCACATGATAAGATCTAAGTCAACTATTGCAAATTCTGGCAGAAAACCATGTACCTACTTTTTTACGAAAAATATTATTTACACCTTCTCCTATCTCTACGTCCAATCAAGGCAGGATTCATCCGCGCTCAGAAGTCAATCACATTTAAATATTGATTATAGTGTGCTCAGCCTACATACTCGGAGGCATATGTAGGCCTACAGTCTGCATGCAATAACATTATTAATTCATCAAAGAATATTGACATGCTCATCATCATCTACATACATACACTATCACCTTCTTGTACCACTGCAAAAAATTCATACGTTTTTTTCTCTCACATCTCGAGCTAATCAGTAAATTCGGCATGATATCATGAATGATCCACAATTGAACACCTTTCTTTTGCAAATAAGATGATAATCTTGAGCAAGGATGACTTTGGGGCGAGATTTTTGCACAATCGTAAAAAGGAACAGAATTTTGCTACTGTAAATGTATGTTACACAGATTTTTTTGCAATATAAAGATTCAGAACTACTTTCAATACAGTTGTTTTCTCTCTCTCAGCCTTACAAATATTCTCGTTTCCCATTACAGACGGTGATGATAAGTAGGTATTAAGGTTTCAAAACTACACAGAGGTTTTATTATATCATTCATTTTTTCTGAGGCATTGTCTGAATGCAAATAGTAATAATAATAAATAGTGGGGATAAAAAATGAAGAAACAGCAAAGAAAAAAATTATAGAGGAGATGTGTGATGCTGATGATCATCTCAATCTTTTTCCTTCTTTGCAACAACCTGCTTCCATTTGATTTGATAATAAATGATGATGAAATGAAACTGTTTCACTCTCTTGCTCCTTTGATCCTTTCTGATTAATGTCGATGCGATTATATAGATTTGACATGATAAGGAGGATGAGGTTGGAGACTGGTATTCCTGTTTTCCTTTTGAACGCTTTTCTTGAAAAAAGTGCAAATGGTAATTTCTAGTTGTAGTAAAGTCTAGTAGAGTCTTAGTACAAAGTCGTGGGGAAAGACAGTTTTCTTTTGCAATTCATATTTTTTAAGTGTCATTTCAGCCTTTTCCATTCATTACAAATTGCCACTCATCAAAAGTCATCAGCAGAAACAAAAGCTAAAAGAGTTTTGATAATCTTTCGCACTGCCTTATGTTGTAGGTTGAAAATGCTTTTTAAAAATTCATTTAGGTACCTAATCTAAGGGGAAAATTCATTTTTTGGACATTTCAGACAGGCATTCTGTCCTGTGTTCTAAATCTTTGAACAAAGAAATAATAATTATTTGTAAAGCGAGCAACTGTTATAATTTTTGGCATGCCCTTGTCCTCTCTCAAAACGAATTTATCCATCCACACTATTTTTTGCAAAAAATATTGCAAAGGCAATAAAACAAGATGATTAGCTAAGCCAATTTATTTGCTGTCATATTGCATGCTTAAATGATCATATTTCTTGTTAAGCCACAATAAAAATTATTTTGCAAGAGACTCCCAAACTCACAGAACAAAAGTAAATTAGCAAATTTATTCGCATTGCAAAGGTACTACAAATCTCGACTACTTTACGAGACTACCCACTTGGTCAACATTTGAAAAAAAAACTCCTTTATTTTCAACTGCCACTACTCATTTTCCAGTTCGCCATCTTAAAATCATACAAGTCAAACTGGCTAATATTAACCCACACATCACCCCATGCCAATGACAATCCGTAATAATTTTCATAATAGAATTAGCATAATTTGACATTGAAATGCCAAAAGGAGGTTGCAGTTTTGCATGCCTTTGCAATTCCTATTATACAAAATTCAGAGGGATTTTTTCTCTCTGTGGTTTCCTACCGAGCTCTAATAACGTTTGATGAGCCTCAAAAAAAGCCTATTTCTGAACAATGAACAGCTACACCTTTAGAAAAAAAATTGGCTTATTATAGAGCCATAAAAATAACACCTTCTTTTGTGTAAAATTGTCATAGTCTAGTTTGCTCTCAGTCAATTCAAAAAATATCTCCTCTCTCCATCTTTTATACCACGGTTAATTTTTATTCAATTTGTCATGCTCCTCCTGTTGTATACAACAGGGCACATGATGCTCAAACGCTAATTTGGCATGACCTGTGTGTGATCACAGTGAAAGACACGAATCATTGTAATCTGTTTCTAAAGAAATTTGGAAAATACATAATTCAATTTTGATTCAGATTCAGATTCCCCAACTTGCAACAAATGTACTTACACATTCTTGCACTTTTGGTGTGCTAGCCCGAAGCAGATTTGCTTGTAATTTTTAAGAGTGAAAAAATCTATCGTAATACTTAAAAAAGTCAGGTAAAGTAAGACATTTTATCGTAATCATAATCATAGTATAGTAATCCACATGATGATGACACCACCTGACTATAAACGTTTTTCTTCTTTTTTTGCTCTGCTTCATTTTAATAATTTTTGCACCGTAATTCAGATGCATGAACACGCATTGATCCTTGTCCTTTTCGAAATTTGTAGATCATAGTCAAAGGAGGCCGATCCGAGGTAAAATTAATGTCTGCTCATTCACACATATCATCCTCATCATCACAATTGGTCCCATGGAGGGCATTGTGCAGCCTTCAAAGAAAAATACATTTCCAATATCACATTTTTTCTCTCGCAAAACGAAGGTAAGCAGCTCTTTCGATAGAATGCAGTGTCTTGGTCCATAATACCTATACACCTACATTGCATTTTTTCTTCGAGCGAAAGCGCACACACGAAACAAAATCTCTTTTGAAAAGACGTTTTAAAATACTCTGCACATTTCATTATTAAGAACGTCACATGGCATGTAGGCTGAGATGTTCATCGTACCGTTGAAACTGTTGCTTTCGTTATTTGCGGTTTTGCACATGTTGTTACCCCTCTTGATAAAAGAGGCTTTTTTGTATGTGGAGCAGTAAGCACATTTATAATGTCGAGTTAGAGAGGAAAAGAGGGTTTCATGTAAAACCACTTAACTTCAATGTTAAGTAGATTTTTCCACAAATGTAATCATAATTTATGTTACAGAGTCTTAGCAGGTTTTTTGGGTTTGCATGACCCTTGTCATAACAAATGACTGAAAAGATGCCGTACTGTTGTCAACTGCACATCATCATATCTCCGATCACGAAGATTACAAGTGCACGCTGGATGGCGCTTTCAAAGTTGTGCGCATTGAAATTGCGTTTTCAATTTTGAAAAAAACACGGCACATTATACACATCTACGCAGGTAATGAATGATGTTAGGCCCAGTGACGTTGGAGTACGTGAATTACAATTTACAAACATCAGCTCAATGTCACCTAAAATAAGCGCCTTACGTCCTTTTCGTCTCGGAAGGAGGGAAACTCGAGAATTCTGCATGGGATTCAGACGGATTATTTGCGGAATAAATGTTTAGTCAGCGTGCACTCACTCATTGTCACAGAGCCGTAATTCTCTGCACTATGAATCACACGGTAAGTCACTCCCCTATTATTTTCAAATGCCTAACAAAGTGAACAATTTGCTTACGATTCTTTTGAATATTCCACTAAAATTCATATGCCTTTACTCTGAAAACTCTACGCTACTCTTTCGAAAAAACAGGACAATAGTCTTAAAGAAAGGTGTGCAATTATACCTACAAGTTAATAGCGCCGAAGGTGGTGGCGGTTTTTTCTACAAAAGCGACGATGTTGATGGCTCTTATCTCCTTTCCTTATTCCTCATTATTGTTGTTTATTTGCAAGTACATACATAACATTTTGTTAAAATACTTGGCCACAATTATATACAGCTTTTGTGTAGGTTCAATAATTACGCGATGATCATTGTTATAATCTCCGTAGCACTGTGGCAATTGGCGTACTTTGAGACAGAAAGTATAATGATTGCCCACATGTACATACTACCATGTACACACATAGGTAGATACTACATGTACATACTACATAGATAAAAAAACTTTGTGATTTTTTGATTATCCGTCGATCATTCATACTCATGCCACTCAAGCGCTAAAGCATTTTGGGTTTGCAATAATAAAACTTACAACAACTAACAAAGTGTATGTAAAGTTCCTATTCTGATCCTGTGACTTATTTATGAACTTTTATACGAGCTTAAGCTGCGCCATTAATCATTCTAAATATTGTGTGCAGTAGCAGTTTTGGTTAACATAATGGAAAGGTAGTATTATACAGCTTTTGAATGAGATGAGTCACACACACTCCACTGGTCATCCTATACATGGATAGCTGTAGAATCTCTTTGCAAACAGATTTAGTCGGTCGGAGAGAGATACGAGATGCATTTGTCTTGCTTGATCCTCTCATCCAAATGATGAGATGAGATGACCATGCAATTCACAGTGCCATCCACACAGCATCAACGAGGTAATTTAAGGTATACATATTTAAAGGACAAGTAAACTGTTTCATTCCTAACATTTGCAATGTGCAGCAAAAGCTGCCGTGCTTACAGAGAGGAGGCGCCATTCCACCGCGATAATCACACAACGATATAAATAATGAGCTTTGCCGTAACAATGAAATTCTACAAGGATTTTATGCAATCGAGGAAATTCATAAAAACCTTATTAAATTCCTCTTTTCCAACAAACTGCTAGAGAGAAGTATAATTGGCTTTCATGAATGCAGTAATTGAATAAAAAAGTTAAACAATTTAGTTAAAAGAATCTTTCTTTTTTCCAAGATGAGGTTGCAATAATTATTGCGACGCATAGTCTGAAATGCACTTTTTTCTCGGTTTTGAAGTAATAATCGAATTGTGCAAGATACGGAAAGATGGGTTCTTGCAATACACAGGTTGTGTACTGAACATAATTAAAAGCACAACTTGCTTTAAATCTGAACGTTTTGTATTTTATTATTATCAAGTTATATGTATAGCTACTAAACTATGCTGCTCATTATTTAAAGCATCTTACAAAATGGCCCAACTCAACAGAAGCCAAGCAAGATTAGTAGAGGAATTTAGCTTTATTTTTTCACTCAAGATTCAGTTTATGAATCTCTGTAGATGACGTCATCACCGTCTTCATAGTAGTAAGTAATAGTTTAAAAAGTTTGGTGGTAGTGTGGCGTAGTTATTCTTTTAAAATGAAGAATCAATTTTAATAGCACACTCCACCATACTTTGCAGAACATAGTATTGAATTTCATTTTTAAAGTTAATGTTTTAAAACTTGGTCGAATGAATATGAAACATGTTGATGGTAATTTTGAAACACGTAATAACACACTTTATCCTCTGTAATTCGCATGCGTGAGAGCCTGTGATGATGACTAATCGTACGCCGCGATTGACAAGCTGAACTGACATGGTGAAATGTACGCTATGCCACTGCCTAGAAGAACCAACACTAATATTCCCCAGCGTATTATCAAGTTAACCTAATGAACATACATACCTTGATATACCTACTATAGACGCTGAGGAAAGGACTACCTGAAACGGCTATGGAGGGCTTTTGATGAAACGCACAGAAGAGGAAACATGAAACGACTCACACAATTACATATTTATCCACATGTGGCTTTTTGAGATTACGATTTTTTCTGCTCGCCTTCCTACATGACCATGTCATACTAATATGATTTTTGTAGACTGTTGGAGTTGTCTATGATGACTCATACTTTTTTTGAAACGGCCCAGTGCATATTTTTGAGAGCAGAGGAAGAGGCAGGTAGGGGCACAAGTGCCACAGAAACAAAGAAGTGAGCCATCATCATCGCAGCGCAATATGCAGTCCATTTCTGATCTAAGGCAAGTTTTCCCCTCACTAATCTTTTAGAGAATGCTGAAGGAATGCCATCCACATCTCGGAATTGAAATTCCTAGCTGAAATCAGTAAAAATGATGATAAGGCAATGATAAAGCGGTATCACATTCAGATAAGCTGTTGTAGGTTCGTAATGAGGGGACACGCAAATCTTTTTGACGGTATTACTTGGGATTTGAAATATGTGTGTAAGAGCGACGAGGACATGGCAAAATCTGTTTACCTCAATTCCTGAAGAACTGAAAAGTAAAGCTTAAGTTGATGTAACAATGTTGGTGGAGTTGAAGCGATACTGCTTCTGCTGCTGCTGATCATCATGAGATGAGAAGCAATTTTCATCCTTTTACGCCTGATGTAAACCAATCTGCGTAGGTACTGGTTTCTTCAATGAATGAATGAACAATGAAATTATTTCAGCTTAACATCCTCTGCGAATTGCAGTAGCGCTCTCTTCTCTTGCCACGCATAAATATTAAAAATCTTTGAAGTAAAGTGGAAAAAATTGAGAAAATACCTCTTTTGCCTTCGGCCTATTCGTTTAGAAGATCATATTAAGTTAGAGTTAGCTTCATGCACGTACATAATACTTACTTAGCGTACATTTCAATCTGCGAGATTCGTTATACACACGTACGCCGTATCCCACTATGAAACGGTGCCTCCTGAATAGCATCAACGATCGCGTAAGATCGCCACCACGCATCATGTAACGTTTGATGGAAGCTGAATTCAAGAAGCGCTATATAATATTTATTTCACAGAAGCCTTTTACGAATTTATTAGAAAAGAGTGAAATAAAAGTAAGAAGAGTTACGTTACAATTCCCCCACAATTTGGACGCTAAAACGATGTATAAATAAAGTGTGATCATAACGAACATTTTAAATGATAATTTGGACGGTAAAAAAAGTCTTATCGTATTACCTCAATATTACATGTTGTGTGCATTAGGCAACTTCACACGATATTACACACGTCCAACAATAAACGTTAGGTGGAATTGCTGAAAAATGTTAGTCCCTGAGGAGGTGTTATCTTAATTTTTTGAAGATTCCTTCATGCCAAAGTGCGATGCGAAAATGTAATCTTCTTTTTAAAAACCTTTGAGGAATTTTCATTCATTTTTGTTGGCTTAAAGAGGGATTCTTATTGTTGAGCAATTAGTACGTAATTATGGGAATGCATCATAAAGTTGCACCTTTTTGAATAAGTTGGATTATTTTATTTAGGACTACAAACTAATAAAAAGTTATGTAGAAGGAACCCACGAACACGGATAATGCATAAGTGGTCTCCCTCAAAAGAAAGTTACACACACGTTTTGGGCTTTGTTCCTCTTCTACATGTTGAGAGAAAAAATGCAAGTCTTTGAACTTCAAATTCTACTTCTTTATACTTCTCATTCAATACATTTGCCCTTTTTTAAAGTAGGACTTTCAAGGGGCTGGTAAATAGTAATAGTGGTGATGTCGTTGAGTGTGGATTAAGCCACTTTTCACGAGTTTAATATTCTGCTACCTCATTGAAATCCTTTTTTTGCCCTTAATTTTATCTCAGCATCGTAAATAATATGACAAATCATGAGATAAAGATCGCAGAATTGAATTAAGCCAAAAGTCGCTGTTTAACTCTTTCTTGCAAGAAATGACCCAAAGCGTATAAGCAGAGGGGCATCTGGTTTTCTTTCACACACGCCAAAAATATGAGAGGCTTAACTCTGCGTTTTTAATGCTCTCACGTTGATATGCTCCACAGACGAATAATGTGAGGTGGTGTCAGTAGCACATGATTATGATTAGCAAACAACGTCAACACAAACTTGCAGTCTGATTCAGAAATCATCATCAGCATAGCTAAAAAATGTGCCATTATGATTATTTATTTAAGAAAAACCTGCTTTACTGATTTGTGTGCCGACATTGACTCTCGCACAAAACACACGAAGAAGGGATTGAATTGCAAACTTCCATTCTGCCACTGACATTCATTTTTTGTCTTCTTGACGACGCAGCGCAAACTATTTAGGTATTTCTGCGTGGAGTCAACAGCGATGATGATGATGATACAGCTGCCTACAAACTGCAGACAACGTGGCCTTATCATCCTCCTCCTCCTCACACATGAATATGATACGCAGTGCATTACATTTTTTCAAATCAAAGGTCCCTCAGAAGTTGACGATCCAAAGTGATTATGTTACTTGCAATTGTTTAAGTCAAGCTGATTCTCTAAAAAAACATTCTTGCTCAGGTGCCGCCGACGTATCGTCATTGTGGCTGAGAGTGTGAAGCACTTTGTTCTCCTCCAACTGCGACTAATGCTTCACAGTGTAATTGCATAAAGAAACTGAGATTACGTCTCGTTTTATTACTACGACTCATGTGTAATGCACTGCATGTGCGCCTACTGCAGCCACTTTACAACTAATCAAGTTCATGAATATTGTGTTTAATGTGGAAATGTCTACAAGTTTCATAATCATTATCAGTGATCCACAAGCTAAAATGTACTACATGCATATGAATGTATATGTACATTGATGATAATTGTAAGATTTTTTTAATGGCGACCAAAGATGACGGTAAAAAACATCGGCTTTTAATTTTTCGCTGCTTTTTTCAGTCGAAAGCCGCTTTTTTCCAAAGAATCAAAAGCCATAGTCATTAGCACTTGGGAATTAATGAAATCAAGAAATTGCTTCTGCTTTCATCTGCACTTTTATGACTGTCTCTGCGCCTTTTCGGTTTCACAATCCATGATTTTATGAATTATTCACGACATCAGCATCCATTCTGGACAATTAAGTAGCAGGAAAGGCATAATAGGCAGATGTGCAAGCTGATCTGGTGGAATTCGCTGTGCTCACCAGACCTTTATATGAAATTAGAGAAGGAGCAATTAAAAATGAGCGAAGGAGAATGAGAAGTTAATGAAGAAAGTAATTAGCCGAAAGCGAAAAGCGGTAGATGTTTCTTTTTTCTTTCTCTCTATCATTGAATTCAATTACAGGCACAATATTTCCATGGGAAAAGAATGCAACGGAAATGACAGCATCATCAAGACGAAAAATTCAAAGTTGGAAAAAGCCGGAAGGAATGTGTTTGTGCCTATAGAAATCACACGGGATTCAGTGGACTCGCCGAACTCAACCGTTTCGATAAATTCTTGAGGCGATCCATTTTCATGGGTCGTCGTCACAAGGGAAAATGATGAAAACGGGATGCGGAGATTTTTGTAGTATAAAAAGGTGTAACCGCAATTCGTTCCCAGACACCAATGTAGTAGCCGTAATCGCCATCATTGTTCAAATACATTGTACCAATTTAAACATAAAGACTCTTTTAACTGCTCGCCGCCACCAAAGTACCCAGCTATAATTTATCACCATCGGGTAACTAAAAAGTGAAAGCGTATCAGCTCGCTGAGACCACAAAGATTGAGGTTGAGGTGACTATTTGTAATTATGGGCCTACTTGTAAAAACTCTGTATGATTGAGCACGTTAAAACTCTAAAGACCAAATATGCCGGTAAGGGGATCAGGATATTGTTGAAGGAGACACATCACAGAGCCTACTAAATTACTAAATATGGGCTCACTCACACACCACCACCACCTCAACACTTGACCGCAATCAACCGTCTTTGGTTTCTTATCAGGAAGAAGAACATCGCATTCTGCAACATTTACAAAAAGTCTTTGTAGCACTTGCAGTGATTACAGAACTCTATCGCAATCGCTCATATTTTGTAGTAAACAAGTGACAAAATAAGCATTTGGACCTTCAATTAGTTGCTATTTTTTACGTTAGCGGTCCCGGAAGCGTCGGCAATGACAATATTCAATTCAACTATTGAGTTCAAGATTCAAGATTGCTTTTTTAAGTGAGTGGCGCATGGACAATGAGACTTTTTGATTGACACACGAGAGCATACATTTTCATGTGTGCATATATGTATGTACTCGTAATAACTACAAATAAAAAGGCCAAAAGAAATGCACTCAATTTGTTTAGTTCATGTGTATAAGATTGATAATCAATCATCAAATCATAACAATAGGGCGAATAAAGTGACCTTGACTTGTCCACACTTTTTTCCTTGTTCATTCCGATTTGCATATCATGTTGATAAATCACCAGCAAGCAAAGCAAACAAAAAACACTGGAAGCTATTACATGCTACTGATTGAATTGTTCTAAATTTAGTAAGAGTGGGTCTAATGATTGATACCTTTTCCCGGAGGATTATCCGCATTCGGAACGAAAGTATCCTCATGAATAAATCCCTCCCTATGAATTCTCACGTGCTCAGTTTTTGAGACCAAGTGACACTGTTTCCTACTATCGGGATCACTCAACACTGTCTGGCCCATTTTAGCAAATTGAAAGCAAATGGCCCACGCATGCTCTTCATTAATAGCAGCATTAAATGACTCCAGAATGTTGCAGAGTGTGAGGCAGCCCTGAGTGTCGAGCTCACACTTGGGCGTGTTTTTCCCATCCCTCCGATTTCTCAACATTGCCGCAGCGGAGCAACTTCCGATGAACAATTCACTGCCAATGTTGCACTTGAAATCGGAGTTTGCCATCAGGCTCGCCATCACGGATTCGGAAATCATTGTTGCACTACTTCCTCCAGGAAAACCTGGAAATGCACTGGCACCACTTCCACTACCACCACTACTGGCACTTGCTGAAGCACCTGATGAGGTTCCGGCGACCGCTTTTGTCTTTTCCGTTTCATCCAGCATGTTCGGCTTGATTTCGACCCACGATGAACACTAATCTGGAAGATTTGGGCGGAGGTTGGTCTGACATTGAATTCTTTCAAGGGGAACCCCAAAGCTAAAAAAAGGAATTTTCCCGAATGTTGGAGAATGGTCTCTTGTCAAGCAATTTTACTGCATTTTTCTTGTCTTCATTCAAAGAGTCAATTAAGTTTTAGTAGAGTTTCCGCCGAACCAAAAACGCTGCTGTCGGAATGTATGACGTTGGCAGTATTCACACGGGATCTATATGAAAATGAGCCAATTCGGTTCTCACAAGTAATGTGCTAATCTACGTAATTCCCTTGTAAATTTTACGACGTCTTGTCTTTATTGCTTCGTTTTAATGAAATCATATCTTCATGCAACGATTTTGAACGTTTTCTTCTAAAAAATGTCTATATTAGCTTGAGTCACTACAAAAGCACGTGCTGACCCTACAGCCAGCATTTCGTATTTGCAAATTTCAGCTCAAATTAAAAGGGAAAAATTTGGAATTATCCATTCTCACAAAAAAACGTCTCTGTATCTGATGAAATTAAGGCATGTCGAGAACTCTTCGCTCTTTTATGACTTGTTTAAAACACGCAATTTCATTAGTCAGCACAAAAGGACGTAACATTATCACACACGTATTTACCCTATCAAATATTGAAAGTGCACTCCACTATTTTGATATTGCGAAATGCACCAAATACTTTTGCCTTTTCACTCTCCGTATACTTACTACGCTGTCTTTCTGGAACTGCAAAAAATTTGGGAATGTAGGACTACACATAAACCTAACCTACTTCTCCTCTTTCATACGTATAATCCCATACAATCGACGCAAAAAAATTCTTCTCCAGCAGTAGCAAGGCCAACCCGAAACTCCTTCTGGACAAAAAAAGTACTGTGCGATCTCTGTTGCGCTCTCGTCTTTTTCGCATCACATCATCTCTCTTCTCACATTTGCCTCTATAGAGTTCATAAAGACTTGGAATGGGCAATGAGACATATGTGCGATGGAATCAGAGGCGTAATATTCCAGACTCTCGTTTGCTTTCCTAATAATGCACAGTGTGGCAAGAGAACACGTTGATTCACCGTGAGCAGCCACTGGTTCATGTGAGTGAGTCGACATGCAAAATTCAGATCAATATTTTTTTTTATCTCGGGACACTAGACCTGATTTGCCTTTTTTGTCACGCTGACTCCTGAGAGCTGGAGCTAAATAAGTAATTTAGAGTGGCCACAAGAGTTTCACGATTTCAGTAGTTAAACTTCTGTTCACAATATATATTTTTTGCCCTGTGCGCTAAACAAGTTTGTCGAAAAATTTGTGCATACATTTATTTTCTCAACTTGTATTTAAAAGTGGCTAAATAAAGTTGCTTTGCTGGAGCAAGGCAAAAATGTCCATAAAATTTTATTATTCTAGCTTCAGCTATTGTTGGACTGCTGCTGAAAATTAAATCCAGACGAAATCCAGTTGTTTAATAGATATATAATTCTTGCGATTATGTAACATTTCTACTTCAACCCGAGATGGCTAAATGAACACATAAACACTTCACGTGCAGAAAATGTATAAAGCATTTGATGGAATAACAGCTCTTGCTTCAAAAATACTCAAAATTTGGGCCGAATTTAGACCAGGTAAATTTATTTAAAAAAAGAACTGGAGCAAGTCAAATCCAATTTTGTCAAATGGCTAATCCAGTCTTCATTTCCTTACAAACCCACATGGAAAATTTTAAAGAAAATGCTTCCGACATATTATCACCATATTATTAAAAACCGAATCTTTGAATGTCATGCGCTTGATGTAAAGTGCAAATGACACGACGAGTCCTTAAACACACGAGACACCCTCTAAAGTCACATATTTCAGTTTCCACAAAATTAAGACCGGAGAAAAAAAGTAGTTTTACTCAACTTCACAGTAAAATGTAAATGTGCGTTGTGAGTGGTGGCGCGATCCATTGTGCTTGACGGCTGAATGTTGACTGAAGAGATAGGCAAGCACCTTGGCATTTGCTGGTCTGCAGTGTCTGCCAACTTTTACATTACGGCTATTCCTGAGCGAGCCTACGTACACACGTACAGGCATAACTTTGCTTACTTTGTTCAATACACTTTTGTACATGGCAAAGCACTTGTTTCATTCCCTTTGTCGAGAAAAAATGGTCACATTTGTATGTACCTCAACGAGAACAGAACCTGTCTAACGATAGAAAATACTCTTCTAGGAAAACGGCTCAACAATTCAGAAAAAATTGAGCCACTATACTCTGCTTGGATGTATTGCATAGTCTGGGACTCTCTCATTGTTGGGAGCATGTATTTACCGTCTCAGTCGATGCATTTCTAGCCACTCGATGCCCATGCAGACTGCACAAGTTCTGGCATTTTAGAAGGCACGCACAGGTAAAAAAGAGAAGTTAAAAAGGTTTTTCATGCGAGTACCCTATTTAACTACGTACGTATCGTGGGACTCTTTCCATGCATTCAACTGACAATATCTTCTGCCGCTCTTGTGCTGAGCAATGCTTTATTTAAACTTTTTAAGACACTTTTTCCATAAAATTGTACTATTCAGTGGAGTAACTACCTTTCATGTCTGCACAAAGGAAATACAATTTTTTACGCTTTCAGCTTATCTGGATAATGATAAAGCCTATTAACTTTTGATAGGGGAGGGATGGAAAGCGGATTGATAAGGGGATACAACAGTGGATTCGTTATGCCACTGTTGCTTGTCCGTCTCTTATTGTTATCCTTCGTATTTGAATATGCAGCTCGCTGAGAAAGTGGCGGCGTAGGAATGCATAGGCATTATTTAAAAGCATAAATACTTATGTAGCTTCTTGTAGTAATGTTGTAATATTTTCTAGAGCCAAAATGTCATAATTTTTCTTACTGGACTTGGCTGTGACATGTAAACGTTTGTTAAATGAAGTCAGTGATAATAAAATACGACCTTCATATTTCACTTTGTGTTTTACAAATGAGTTTTTGTGTGTAAACATCTTTCAGAGCTCAATGCTGCATATCAGGCTACTTGGGCAAAAGGTTTTTGGGACACCGAGTGTGTCCAGTATGAATTCAAATGACAATGACATATTGGCATCATGCATTCGCTTTGCTTCAGTAAAAACTAAAAGCGGTTGTATGGTGATTTCTTACTGTCCCTTCGTTTCCTCCGAAGCTGAGAATGGAAAATCCTTGAATTTGTTTATGGCAAGATCAGATATAAATCTGATCATTTAAGAATAAAAGATTAATAACTTCTTGCAGTTGAAGGGAAAGGGATTGGGCAGAATGAGTCGAAGTTTGAACTTGTAAGAATGGCTTGGAACAAAATAAGTTCAATCCTACATGGCTTCGCATTTGTGAGTGCATATACCAAGTACCTATGCACTTTTAAGGTCGGCGGGTTCGGTTGCCTATTTCCATGTCCCAAGCTTTCCTGCAAACCCTTTTACCTACCATCAAAAGGTTTGTTTGTTTGTGTTATCGAGTCAACTAATGTGTTGAACGTCCATGAAAAGCGTACGGGTGAAAATAATGGAATGAATTAGGCAGAAAGGGTCCGAGTATGTATGAGTGCCGCCCTGAAATACAGAAAAAGGATTGAGAAAGGGCTTTTTGGCTTTAAAAAATGAGGAGGGTAGGATCGACCAACGACTCTTCAATGTCTCTCATTGTTATATCAATTTCGCATCAATCTTTCTATTAATCTCTAGGGTGTGCTCTGGAGGACTTCCGGCGGTGGGGGAAGTAACTATAGTCCTTCATGGATAATGAATGCGTTGTGTAGAGGAATGTTGCGGTTTGACATGAGTTAGCATTGAAAATGAGGTCCTACAATGAGTAGAATCGGATGGAAAGGGGTATGTAAAGTAAACATGGTATTGTAAAGTTGTTGATACAAAAGCTTTGTCTTTTTAATTGTTGCGTGAAACTCTTGGGATCATTTTGTGAATTACTTATTTCACATTTTATGAACTTTCTTTACAGATGATATTCTTTCAATGGTTCTATTTTTAAAACGCACTTATCTTGCCTACCACCATCGAGAGATTCCTCCAGCATGTATATGGTTTGGAACATTGGCCAAAGTCTTTAGGGATTTTTGTAGGGATATGATAAAGTCAATATCTTAGTTCAAAGAATTGCATGAAAATATTTGGCCTTGATGAGAATATTGTGCATACAACACAACTGCAGCAAACATGGAAATTTAACAAAGAGAGACTTTGTAAGGAAAAAGTTTGAAAGAGCCATAAGTTTAAGACTTTCGCCGTTTCACAAACTTCCAACCTATCAATTCCAGCGCATGAAAACAAAAAAAAGAGAAAAGCCTTGCTTTGAATTTTTTTTGATAAGTAAATCAACGGGTTGACCTTGAGCTTTTGTGGGTGCATATAATTAAAGATTTTTGTCTGCAGTACTAGCATACAAGCCTTCAGTTTTGTCAATTGCGTATGTCAAAATGCCCCATGCTATCTGTAACACGTCACAATCACGATACCCAACGAACCAAAAATGAACATTCACGATATTTTCATTATAAAGTAAATAGATGACTATTGAATATCACACGGTACTGTTTTTTGAAGTACAGTTTTAATTTTGCAATACACCAAAGTATTGACGAGTTAATCCCCTCGGATGACCTATTATTTTTCTCATTCTTTTCATGAAGTAAGCACGCAAGGCAAACATGAGTCATTTGCTGGCAGGCAATGCTTGTTTAGGTAACTCAATATGAAAGCTTCTTGTTTTTCCAATGATTCTGTCGTCGCATTAATCCTCTTGATTAAGGTCAAACAGTGGAAATGCTAATACACGGTGCTCTGTTGTGGAGAGAGGGTACTGACACGCGTGATTACTTATCATTGATTACATCATTAAATCGTTTCCAATAAACACATCTGAAAAGGCTTGAATAAGCTTATGCTCAAAGATTTCTCTCTAAACTGTCAGATTGGCACTTGGCATCGCTGGATGATCTCAATATCTCAATGATCTGGAGGACAAACCAACGACGGAAATATTACTTGTACATTACGTTGACATGAGATGAACATGACTGACTACAATTGTCGTTATTAAAGTTTAGGTGAAACATGAACCGTACGGTTTTTGGAATCTGAAACGGTCATGAAACTCTTGCTTTAAAAAGGGTTAAAAACTGTTGTTTTAAAAAGGGTGCAAACAAAATGTGTCATGCAAAATGTATGCAGGCTCATGATGAGGACCCCGACAGACAATGTTCCAACAACGTCACGAACGTGACAAGAATCTTAATTGATGCACTGCTAGAACAAAAGCCGGTCATGTCAAAAGCCGGTCAAAAGCCGGAAACAAAAGCTGGGGCACTTAAATACCTACATACTTATTTTTTTTATACGTATGCCACTCAGTTTTTATCAGTCTATTATAGTGATTACTTGATCCAATGAATGCGAATGAATTTTAGGCGATGAAATCAATTCTTGAATAACACTTAAACAAACTTGGAATAACAAGGATAATGAAAATATGGCTTTATTTAAGTCCAACCGGTACCATTTTACAATCTCTTCAGAGTTTACGACGTCATTTGTCAGTTCATTAAAATCTCAAGTCAAACTAAAGTATAGTTACGAAACACTTAAGTTTAACTGATAAAAACCCATGAAACGAAGTCAACGTTTCCCTGTCTTGGTGTGACAAAGGAATAAATAATTAACAAAATATAGTCTTACAGAGCGCAAGCAAACAATTAGGAAATTAGTTCTCCCTGGGCCTTCTTTCGACGCACTAAATTCATCAGCTTCAAAATGTCTTTGCCTTGAAGAGCCGTATTTATGGCGGATGCCGGGAGTTTCGGCTATGAAAGGAAAAGAAAACATCCTCAATTCTTTATTTAATCTAAAATTGCACAAGTAAAAGTTACAGCAACTGACCTGGTCATCAGTGCACTGTTGAGGAATGACAGAGGCAGTTCCGATAGGTCTAATCGGATTCTCCCGCTTTTCATGAGGTCTTGATGAATTCACGCCGGATTTCATTTTCATCAGCGAGATAACCGTTTCTTCTTCGGAGAAAGTCAGCATTTTCTCCCTTCCACCAACATAAAAAGGTATTCCCTTAGATCCGACGTTTGCATTTAAACTCAAAGGCAAACGAGGGTCGGGTACTTTTGGCTTTGGAGGATTCAAATGAGTTTTTGGCTGTAGCTGCGGCTTTCTGGTCGAAGTCGCGTCGTTTTCCTTGACGGATGACGAGATGATTGTCAAGGCTGGACTGGGACGAGAAGGAAGTAACTTTGGGGTTTGAGCACGCGGTTTGCTAAAAGTAACAAGAAATGTGTTTTAAAAATTATTGCTTAATTTGGTATATAGCCTAAAATAAGATGAAATATTTAATAACTTACGAAGCAATCATCTGTCTGGCAGGCACCGGCGATGATGTTTCCTCATCTGAGGAAGACAATTCTCCGTCCGACTTGGAATTTGCTGTACTTTGGGATGAGGGTTCTTCATAGTATTGCGTTCTTTGCAATTGTTTTGAGGGCGGTTCCTCAGGGTCTTGCGTTCTTGGCATGTCTTTGGAGGCGGGCTCTTCAGACTTTTTCTGAGGCTCAGATCTCCGTTCCACAATTTTTTTGAGAGACTGAGGGTGCATTTCTACAGACTTCTGGATCGTTTCAGGCACCCCATCCACTGGCTCTCTCGGAGACGCAGATCTCCGTTCCACCGTTTTTGTAAAAGACTGATGATGCATTTCTACAGATTTCTGGATAGTCTCAGGTATTCGATCCACTGGCTTTCTCGGAGGCTCAGATATCCGCTCCACGGATTTTTTGAGAGACTGATGGTGCATTTCTACAGACTTCTGAATAGGTTCGCGCACCTGTTCCTCTTGTTTTCTCGGAGGTTCAGATTTACGCTCCACCAACTTTTTTAGATATTGAGGTACCGGTTCTACGGATTTCTGGATAGTTTCAGGTACCCGATCCACTGGCTTTCTCGGAGGCTCAGATCTCTGTTCCACCGATTTTTTGAGAGACTGATGATGCATTTCTACAGACTTCTGGATAGGTTTCGGCACCTGTTCCTCTTGCTTTCTCGGAGGCTCAGATTTACGCTCTACCAACTTTTTGAGATATTGGGGTTGTGGTTCTACCGATTTTTTGAAAGGCTCAGGCATTCGTCCTCCAGATTTTTGCAGAGGCTCAGGCATTCGTTCCACAGATTTTTGGAGGGACTCTGACTTCCGTTCCACAAGTGTTTTAGGAGGATCGGGTAGCTTCTCCACAGGGTTTTTCAACTGCTCAGGCTGTTTCTCCATAGGTTTAGTCAGGTGCGTCGGCTCCACAGACAGCACAGACAGAGGTTTTACTGGAAGGGAAGTAGTTGGGAGCTGTGTAGCTGGAACATTGTCTTTCCTCGCAACACCGTGATGAACCCTAACCTGACCCACCGGACTTTGCGAATTGCTTGAACCAGCACTTCTTCCAGGTGTTCTTGGAACCCCCGGTTTCAAGGGAGTTGATGAAAACAGACTCATCGACATCATGCCATCAAAGCCGTGCTTAAATGTGCCGAAAGCAGGGAGATTCGAGTTTGAATTGGAGTCGGCGTCTTCCATCATTCGAGGTGTTGGAGGCAAAGGGTTTTGTGACTCGTTCATGCCTGACGTAGGTGGTGTAGACTTTAACGGTGTAATAAGCGGACTGCGCAGTCCAAAATGGTCAGAGAGATTAAGAAAGCTAATGTAATTTTTCACGGGGGTAGGTTCCGGAAAACCTAAAGGTGCTGGAACAATGTTAAAAGTTACAGTGTGTTCCTGAATATTTGGCTCGATTGGCTGCTGTTGCTGCACAGAATGACCCTCCGTGGTAGGTGGGCTGATCAACGGACTTCGGTTCGTCGGGCCTTCTGGAGGGGTCGTTGTCACTAGGACTGGACTAATTACTGGTACTTGACTGCTCTGGCTTTGGATAGGCGAAACTTCCTGTCGCTCAGGCAGCGTCTGGATCTGATAAGGAGACGACGTCAACGGGTGCTTTCTCGGACTTCGTCTAAGGTTCCCTAAAGGAACAGCTTCTGCAGCAACGGTTTGCGCAGCAATCACATCAGCAGGCAGCTTGTCCGTCTTTGTCTTTGAAGGCGAGCTTTTCTCAGGAGTGTCCCCAAAGATGGCTTGCATTGAATACGACTGCCTTCCCCTGGGATTTGGAGCCTCCCTTCGCTTTGCCTTCTTTTCTTGGGTCTTTTTTCTGTCTGCTCTAGCATTTAGATTAGCATTTGCTGTAGATTCTTGAAAAGACTCTGCTGCCGATTCTGATGGAGGGTTAACTTGAGAAGTGATCAGTTTCGACTGTTCTTTTGTTTTTGTATTAGCCTTTTTAGTCACTACAGCTTTCTGCTTCTTTTGCTGGGCCGGCTTCGCTTTAGCTTTGGTTCGGGTGGGACGCTCTCGGGGTTTACTTTGAGCGGTGGACTTGCTGGGCTTGGCTTTGGAGACGGGTTCTTGGGTTTTCCTATTTCGTAATGTCCGCTTTGGAGTTGCTGGTTTTACGGGGACAGAATTTGGCGTCGACTCTGATGAGGTGCTGGAGAGACTTAGGTCATGGGATATCAGGGAACGAACCTTACTGGGCGACATTCTCTGTGGTGAAGTGAACTCTCCAAGAGCGACAGCATTTATAGCGGAGCTCAGCGGAGATAATGGACTTTGGTTCGTAGAAGGCATGCTCTCCACACCATCAATTATTTGCTGAACTACTCGAGTTGGTGGTGCTGGAGGAGGGGTTAAAAGCACATCAGTTTGATAATCGGAAGCAACGTCTGGAACAGCAGCTAAACTTAATCTTGGCGAGCACACGGCTGAGGTTGGTACAACCCGGGAAGGAGTTACACTTTGAACCACTAAGCTGTCCGTTGGCGGCCCGTTCGAACTACTCACTGATGCTGTCCCGGGTATTGGTTCTTGAGGTTGAGGTGCTTCTACTATGCTAACAGGAATTAATGTTTTTTGGTCAGTTGCAAGTTGGTAATACTGCAGGAATTGAGTTCCATCTGGAAGCAGGACTGGTACAGAATACAACACCTGTGTGCCTGGGCTCATGTTCTGTAGTTCGTCTGGTGGGGCTGAGAGATGTAGAAATTCAGTTGCGCCCAACTGGCTTTGCTCTGAACCTGGGTTCGTGTTTGGATTAGGAACGCTGACACTTGAATTGCTTACACTTTCCTCTAAAATTGTAGGCATGGATGGTGAGCTTTGCTTGGCTAAAGCTTTGGACGCCGATCCCTTCTGCGTCGTTGACAAATTCTTGTTGTCCGTACTAACAGCCTGCTGGTTTATTACTTCCGAATTATTCGCTGGTGTTGAGATTCCCTTCCTCTGTTCATCTTTCTTCACACTGTCCGGCCAGTTAAGACGTTTCTTGCTTTTGAAATCAGTGTTACTGCGGTGTAAGTCCTCCGTGGCTTTCCGTTTGAGAGAGGATAGGCATGAACGGTTGCTTCGATGTTGATCTTTTCCATCTCCTGTGGTTATCGCTTTCAAACTAGGTGGAGTGGTGAACGTTAAACTTCTTACGTGCTTTTTCCGGGGAGTACTAAAGCTTTTCTTTTTATTTACGTAACTGACAATTTTTGACGACGTGCCACCCAATTTACTTGCAGACATTATGAGTCTCCGCAGACCACTTGGACTTATTGTCTGGAGATCAGAGATGTTGACCGGAAGGGGTGGCTGTATTGGTGTCACTATAGGCTGCAAAACTTCCTTACCAACAGTCGATACGTTAGTGTCCGTTGCCGTTATGGTTATTGGGACAGGAAGAACCGGCGTCTCTTTCATCGCTGACTTTTCATTTTGCCTCGACCCACTCTTAGATTTGCTAGTGGACTTGCAGCTGCTATTATCAGGAAAGTAGCACATGAAATTGTATTCAATATTATTTGCCTTTTCTGGCGTTAGTTTGACAGGAGTTGTCTTCCTTTTCTTCTGTGAGCTCCTGGGTGGAACTTGATCCGGCTTTGAAATTTTCTTTACAGGAGTTTCCACTGTGATTGTAGAGTTCACTTCCTCCTGTTTTCGGGTGTTGGAGGAACGAGGTCTGGTTTCGGAATATCGGTTTGGTCCACCAAAATCAATGACCTTGTCCGTCCGATCTTGGGTGATTACACGAATCGGGTCACTGGGTTTGGAGTTTGGCTTTTGAAGTGGAATTTTTGGCTGTATCGATTTTCTCCCAATTTTTTTCCATGCTGACTCTTCAATATCTTTTTTGATAACCGACACATTTGTTGTTTTATTCCCAAGGTCAACTGTCTGCTTTTCAATCACAACAGTTGCTTTAAACGCTGGCGCTGGGTTAACACTGGAAGAGATGGGGGTTGGTGTTATCCGTTTCGTGCCCGAAACTCGTCGTGTTGCCGCTGACAAAGTGGAAGCACTAGCTGCAGGATTCGTATTTGAGGACTCTTCATTGGTTTTTGCTTCATTGGTTGTTGTGGGGGTTGAGACTGAGGAAGAAGGTGACTTATTTTCGCTAATACTGCTACTACTCGAATGTAAGAGAGATGTTTGCCCCTGATCACCTTCATCGTGGTCCTTAAATCAAAATTGTAACATGTAAAGACGAATAATTTAATTTTTTATTTTTTTAAAAAAATATTTACCATTTCTGTAATACTCTGCGTGCATGTTGACGTCGAAGTTTGTACTTTTGAAACATTTCCTTCTGGAGGCTTGCTCGACTTGGATCCTACATCATTTTCTAATAAGGTTTCAGCTCCTCCAAACATCAAACTCATGCTACGTTCAACATCTGCAAACGTCGAAAATGGTCCAGTGGCTTCGTTTACAGGTGGCAAAGCGAAGTCATTGGGAATGTCATCGCCGTCGTCCGGAATGTCCTGGAGAAGGTCGACAAGAAACTTGTCAATTTCTGTTTCCGTCTTGGACGCTATCATTTGAACCACTGACTCCGGTTCTGTGAAAAAGAAGATTTTAAGTAGCAAGTTAAATAAAAATGGCTGGCTAGGAACAAGATAATGATTAAAAACTCACGACTACCCTCCGGATCTTGAATGTGCTCATTAATCGTCTGTGCTATCTTTTGCTGAAGATTATTATCCCCCAACAAGGCCTTGTAGAATATTCTTGGAATGTCATCTTGCAGGCCAAATTGAACTGCGGTGAACTCTTCAGTCTGACAACTGGTCTCTGCAAAGGTCTTGTGGCTGCTGTCTCCACGCTGTTGGTCCACCTCAACCGTATTAGTGGATTGCTCCACCATTTTTACTGGTAAGATTGCGACTGAAGTATTTGGCCCTCCCGTCGTATTATTCACACTTGTTGAACACGGTACTAAGCTGCCACCAGGTTTAATAGATTTTAATAACTCGTGAATAACTTTCAGCTTACACTGAAGCGAGTCATTCGGGAAACTGGGTATGACCAAATTGACGTCTTGTGTAATTTCTTCCGCTGCAATTGTTAATAATAACAACAGCCATGCATCATTAGAGCATAATATCGAAACTATGTATTACTAACATCATTTTAACGATTGCATTTTGGATCATCATTGCATTACCTAGTATTTTGGAATGGGCATAATCCGACAGAATATCTTTGAGCCCAGGAGCGATGGAACAATGGGCTAGATACTTCAAATAATCCGAATTACTCTGGTTAGGAGGTTTCGCATTAACATAATCCTTCAGGATCGGGAACTCGTCCATCAGCATCATGGCTGTAGCTTCACGTTTACTAGCGGCTAAATACCCTGAAAGAAAGAAGCAAAAACGCCTATTTAACGTAAGGTTATATTAAAATGGCGTATATAGATTTATAAGGAGACACTTACGCAAAACCATGAGGGGAATTTCTACTGGTAAAAAGGGCTCCATTTTGTCAAGCCGTAGACAAAATTAACTGCACAATGTACTACAATTTGAACAAGCCTTGAACTAACCGTCCTAAGGCTTTGCAATTAAAAGAGCTTGGAAGCTTGATGAGATCACCAGTTCACTATTTAACCCACATGATAAAATGCTCGAAACTGACATTTCATAAGCACCAGTTGATAAAATATCTTCCACATAAAAAATCACACATCATTACTTCAATAACTGGAGGCCAAATTTACATGCCACTTTGACGGTTTTGTTCAAAACTACTCACTACATTGATATTGAACATTTAAATAGTATACATTTTTATACACTTTCTCCCATCTCCCATCTCACATCATCAAACCACGAGATGATGTGAACTGAAAAGATAAATAAATAAACAATAGAAGTGTGCATATCAAGTGTAACAGATGGGCAGCATTCTCGCGCTCCAAATGCGTCTACATTTTCCCCAAACTCGGATCCTTCGTTGGCCCTGTTTGGTTGACAGATGAAAACAGCGCGAACTGAAAAGTATATCTCCTCTCAAAAATTCCTTAGGCTTATCCTCCACTAACTCTGTGAGACTCGATATCGTGGACTAGAATACTGCTGCCAAGTTCTTACTCTTACGGACACGTCAACGCTACATGTGTATGACAAACTTGCCAACTCAACTTCTTGTAACTTCAAAAATAGGTCTTTTAAATAAGGGGAAGTTGGGAAGTAAGTGTATGGGAGCATGGGAAGTGAGTGAATTGAGTAGTTTCACGACTCTTATCCATCCTCTCTGTAGCATTACATTATTATCACTTTTTCAATTGTTTTAATGCTCTACTCATCTACACCATCGGTATAAGAACATCCTTGAATTTATGCGAGAGGTGTAGCTTTAAAAAAGTGATTAGAAATACCCTTTGAGATTAAAGTCAACACACGCGGACTAGGGCCAGGGCCAGGAGCAGTTGTCAAATCGGCCTGTCACTCATTTAATAGAGCTTTGAAGGAGCCGGATGGATGTTTGGTTAAGGATGAACGACAATATAAACTGTTTAATCAATTGATGAGGCAGAACACTTCCTCCTACACTCGACTAGAGAGGAATTATTATTTTAATATACAAGTGAAAGGAAAAAGACAGCTCTCGGTTAAAAATTGCCAACTAGACGTAATATTTTAACATTTACTTACATTCCGTATACACTCATCAATCCTCTTGTGATTAATCTGTGATTTTTGTGAAAAGTTGGTAAAAAATGTTTACAACTTAATATTTCAAAATGTTATGATATTGTCGCCTGTCGGTTTTTGTATAGGTAGATGTTGTTAATTAATTGTTTTTACAGCCTTGAAGCCTTTTGTGAGTGAAAAATGTCGGACAAGTGGGAAGTTGTTGGGAAAACAAAAAAGCCTCGCCAGCCAAAGCCGCAGGTCGTGACTGGAATAACTACCGCTGACGTTCAACCGCCGGTCGTTGTGCCAGGTTTGGGAAAGGTCTCGAATGGCTCTGCCAAGTCAAAAAAACGGTCAGCAAAAGTCCCGGCACCGTTTCCAATTTCAAATGAGAATGATTTGACATGTAAGCACAATCTACTAATGAGCTGACAATCTGTCCAATGAAAATAATGAAATCACAGTCCAAGTCACAATTAGGTCATTGGGAATCTTTTTTGTGACGATATATCTTATTATTACTTGCATTGTTTCACAAAATAGGCGAAAGTGAAGTAATTAATGGGGACGGAGCAGCAGATAAGCCAGCACCTCCAGAAAGCAAGAAAAAAGAGAATAATACCAACTCTTCAAAGCCGACCCAAAAGCCGAAGGATAAGTCTAAACCTGTTCAGGAAAAGCGTGCCGACATCACGACATCTTTGTCTAGGGTAAATGTTATTTCAATATTAATTTATTATTCATCGTTGTTTTGGATCTCGAAAGATTTATTTTTATTTGCTTTCTGTTAGGTTTCAACTGTAGACTTACTTAAATTCTACGAGGATTTGCGAAATTCCGGATCGCACGGGGATTATTACCTTTCGTGGATCAAGTATTCCGCTGATGCCTTAAACACCCAACTTCTCCAGGCCACTCAACCAGATCCGAATGACTGGCCTGGAAATCTAGACTTCCCCCGCCTACCTGTCGATCTGCAACGAGCTATTAACAATATAATTTCGCAAACGATGGAACACGCCCCAGACTCTGTGGACTGCTTAGGGGTTTCTACAGCAAGTCTCCTTGCTGCAATTCCCACAGTACTCCTTCAACGGAGTAAGCCTGCCTTCAACATTTTAAACGCGCTTTTCATTTCTGAACGTTTCAGTTTCCGCTTTGGAATGAACATACCCAATGCGTTATAATCTATCAGTGTGGGCTTTACGATTTTTATTGTTTTAGATATGAAAGCATGGGGTTATCTGCTCTTCTTGAGAGAAATGTGCAAAATCGACCCTTCTCTGCCAATAACGCGTTATAAGTATTTTGCGGAAATCATGGAGTCTTATGGGAACCGAAAGGAGGTAGGACAATGCGTCTTGTGGATTGCCGCGCAAGCCGGATTAGAATCTCCATATGTTCTAAAAATAGCCGTCCAACATCTCATCCCATTCTACGGTTTCAAGCACTACAAGCAGTTGGTCTTGTCATCTCTTTCCATGATCACCTCCTCTGCAAACATGGCTATTGAGAATATAATTGAAGCTGATGAGTTTGAAGAGTTTTTCGAAACTGCCTTTGACGTTAAGAAGGGACGAGATTTGCAAAAGTTTTACCCAAGAATAAAAGTAACGCCCGAGATAAATAATAAACATTAAAAAAACTATACTTAATAATCTTTTTTTCTCTAAACATGTTTAAAGTGGACAATGCTATTTTTTGTTAACAGGACATTACATTAAATAGCCTGAAGAAAAATAAGGGTGGACAGTTGTTCACGAAATTTTTAAAAAAGCTAGGAGATAAAGAATTTAACTCTGCATCGACATATGGAAGGGAGGTTGGTAATAAAGTTATTTTTCTTGGCATGACCAATAAACTTTTAAAAAGGCTGTAAACACAGTTTCATTGTTTAAATATTTTGACTTTTAGGTCCTTGAGTTTCTTCATGGAATTCTTACCAATGATTCATCATGTGTTGACCAGTGGAAGACTGACATTGCGCAATACCCCAAAGAGACAGCTTGCTTGCTTCACTATTTGTGTAATTCTATTTCCATTTTGTGGTTGGCTTTTGCATTTGAATTAACTATCCAATCAATAATTGTGATTTCTGTTTTAGCCAAAAACGCGGACAAGATCACATATGCTAAGCGTTTGGAGACAAAATTCATTCAGTCGGACGAATTCGCCGTCGCTGCGGTAAAAAATCCAGAATTACTCCGAATTGCGAAGGTAAGTAAAGATTTAATAATTTTTATAATATGAAAATGTGCTTGCCATCACAAAGAACAGACACACAAAGCATGAGCCGGTGGTGAGATGAGAATTACATAGACTTAAGTTCGATGTTGTTGATGACGCTATTAAAGTATAAATGGATCTGATTTATATTGTGGGAAAATATTTATGAGAGTCCAATCGTTTAAATGCCCATTTCTTATAAAAAAGGTACACTCAGCACTCCTCCTTACCCGTGTTATTAACTTGAACACATGCACAATGTCACACGACGAATTCCGATCTCATAAACACATGAATGTCTAAAATTAGAACCGCGTCTTTGATAGATTATGGCAATAAGCAGACGGCAAACTTTGCATTTACTGCTGTGCTACGTGTACTTGACTCAGTATAAGAGTTCCCTTTTCTTGCAAATTTTAGAGAGTTCAAGTTGGCGTTCGAAAAGCAGAGGCAGCACGTCGCAGGTTCTCGTGGAAAATGGGATCCAGCCTCCTTGTAATTCTTATCGTGGGCCTTTTATGGCTTGACGTAACGGAAAATGGAAAAGGCTCGTTTGAAAGTAAGTCACACTACTTTAATTTATCTGATTTCAATTAATTACATGATTCGACTTTCAGAAAGCAACACGGGAAGATTTTTAAAGAAATATGAAGTGTTGGACGAAGCTCAAATGGTTATCACGGCCGTCTCAGGATTTCTCAAGTTCGTTCAATATTTTTATTAAAGTCTAATTTCCCAAATAAATATGCAATAAAATATAAACTAATATTCCGATTCCATCCAGGTACACATACGATTACTCGCAAGTGCTTTTTCGTAGCATCAACCAAGGATTACAGCCAGTGTTGCAGACCCTAGGCGAGCAGGTACGCCCAACATATGTATAAGCTGTGTATTTATAATAATAGAACGCTATTTAAATTTGAAAAGTATTAATCGATTTTATTTACTGTCACGCGTAGGTCAAGATATACATTCCTCAGATAACCCATTACGCCAGTGTAGCGAGTGCGTTTGTGTCCGACGCTCTCCAGTTTCTGCTGACTTTCCTTCAGGAGAACGTTTTCGTGTAAGACGACTTTTTGCAAGCGTTTAAAAATTAAGCGTTGTAATATGTAAGTTGTTGGGATCACATTTTGCTGTTTATTTTTTCTTGCAGTGGGGCCTTGTCACCGGATAATCTTCGGAAGCTCACAAAAGATTCTCTATCAGTAATTTGGACAAATATTGTGTACGGAATGGAAAAACTATTTGAATTGATTCGACAATATGTTCCTGGGGTCAATTAACAACGAGCCGGCTGGAGGGGAAAGAGCGATACCTTCAGATGGATAAACTTATATTAAAGAGTGAAACTTTCCAAGTGTCTTTTACGTGTGTGAGATTGTGCACCTTGTATCACTACATAGTTTGAATTGATTATTATCCCTTGTGTTATAATAGATGAGGTTAGTAGATTGTGCTTTATAGTTGTTATAATGTGTCAATTTTGAATATTAGTGTTGCTGAAGGAGCCCGGTTATATCCTTTCTGATAGAAAGCCAAAACATCACAATCTATGAAGACAATTTTATGAGAGTATTTATTTGTATACTACTTGATAATTAGCATATTCGTATATGGCCCATAGTCCATAATAATCACAGTATGCAGCGTGCATAAGTTGAGTGTTTTTAATCCATTGTATTTATATGAATGATGAAAAAATATTAATAAATGATGTAAAACTTGACTTCTTATTTCGGTAATGAGTATATGTATTTGTATCAAAATTCCGACACCTAAATGTACATGTGCACACTTTCAATCAAGTCATTCTGGTGGTGTCATTTTGGTTCTTCGAACATGTTTCCGAAATAGCCTGAATAGTCTTCCTCATCTTCGTTGTGTTGACCAGTCACCCCCAACCCCAAAAAGCTAAGCCAGCCACAACCACTACTCGGCTTTGCCTCGTCTTCGTCTTTTTTTGGCTGCTTCACCTCCAACCGGTGCACCTTTGTCCGTTTCTTCTTGCTGACCGTGCTGGCCGTTTTGCTAACAGGCGCAGACGCCTCGACAGTTGCGGGTTCGAATTTACCCACATATCCTTTAATAAAATTATCGTCTTCCATGGGATTCTGGAATCGCCACATTTGGGCGTAAATATTTGTCGTGGTAGTCCTTTTCATTAGATCCGCGTGTGTGCCTTGCTCTTCCAGAAAGCCTTTTTCCATCACCACAATCCAATCCGCAGCCTTGATCGGTTCGAGACGATGGGATATAAAGACAAGGGTCCTTCCTACTTTCAACTGTTCAACCGAGTCCAGCACTGACTTTTCTCCTTCCCTGTCCAGAGAATCGGTGATGTCGTCGATAATCATTAGTTTGGGATTCTTTAGAAGGGCACGGGCAATGCAGATCTTGTGTTGCTGGGCACTCGACAAGTAATCACTTTCTCCGCCTACTCTTGTCTCATACCCTCCGGGCAAGCTGAGGATTAGATTGTGCACATTGACTTTCTTTGCGGCTTCGATCACTTCCTCCATTGTGACCAGTCGGGTCACTCCCGCTGCAATGTTCTGGGCTACTGTGCGACTGAAAAGCTCCGGCTCTTTTGTCACAACTGAGATGAAGCTACGAGTGGAGGAAGCGGTGTAAGATCTCACGTCTTCCGTGGAAAATGCCTATCCAAAGGCCAAAAACCAGATAGTTTACTCTTATTTAATCACAAATTAGTTAAACAAATTTTTAAAAGCTGGCTTTACCACAAGGCCTCTAGATGCAACGTAATAGCGACCGAGGAGGTCGAGGTATCCATCGATGCCCGATTCTGTTGGAAAGAAGTGCGGGGCATTGTGAGACATCAATTACAAGTTTTAATAACTACTCCAAGAAGGCTGTTTACCTGGGCATCCGACGATGGCAGTCATTTTCATAGGGACTATAGCCAGATTTATTTCTTTCAAAAGGGTGACGTCGGGCATTTGGGGGCGAAAGAAGTCTACGTTGATTAACTCGATTACAGATTTAAATGCATCTTCTGTGGCCTGAAATTAGAAAAACGTCCAAAGATAATTCGTTAAGACGGTGCTACGAGAAACTTATAGCCCTTAAAAATCATGGGTTTACGTACGTTGGCTGCCGAATTTTCATTTAGAGCCATTGGCCTACGATCTAATATCTCTAGCATCCTTTCACCCGTCTTGGCCACGTACCGAAAGCCCATGATAACGGATAAATTTGTCCCAAGCGTAATTAGCCCAAAGATTAGAACGAAACTTGGACTATAAAAAGCAAACTACAATAAGTTTCCAGCTATAGCCGTTTTTTATAACTATGTACCTAAATGAATTTATTTGCTGTACGTGGTAATGTCGAGGAATTTAATGGCTCTATTCGATTCCTCTATTCGCTTCACCCCGAGGTCCAAGAAGGTCCCGAACCCCCAGTAAACCGCACTTTGAGCTAACCCATACGTAATGATTCTCAAGCAAGACAAGCCCTTGATGGTTCGCACTGTGCGTTTCTGAATGTTGTTGAACTGGTCGATGTAATGAGCCTCCATTTGGCAGAGCGAGATGACATGCTTGCTTTGAAATATTTGAAGGATCAGGTTGGAACTATCCTGGAGGTATCGAATGCTCCGGTGATGCTGTCTCTTGGCCAGCCATCCATCGGCCAGGTTGATTCCGACCACACAGAAAGCAATGAGGAGGGTATACCCAGTCAAGTCGATCACTTGGTACATGCACAACGCCACTGCAACAATGAGAACCACCAGGCACTGGAGGAATGTTCCGTACACTCCAATAGTAAAGTGTCGGATGGAGTCCGTGTCTTGAAGGAGGATAGAAGCAAGTCTCACGGGGTAGTTCCGGGGACTGTCAAAAAAGCTCATGTCTTGACTGAGGATCCGTCCGTACAGCACCCTCCGTAGTTTCTGTACGGTTCTGAACGCAGCCAAATTCAAGCACAAATCCTGAACGCAGGCGCAAACGCCTACGCAGCAGCCCCAAACGGCAATAAAGATTGGCACGCCTGTGATGTAGTTGTAGCCCGGTGGGAACCACTTTACCCCGTACCAATTGCTGGGGTGGTAGTTGATATCGGATAGGATGTCGATGGTGACTGGAAGGACAAATCCGAAGAGGGGTAGTCCAATCGCTAGGAAAATTGTGGCGACCGCCCCCGTGATAACCAAAGCCAAGGAGGAAGATGCCATGCTCAGCATTCGGAAGCCGGAACTTGTAAAGCAGATCATGGACTCTAATCCGTTGAATTCATCATTTGTCACAATGTCGCTATTTACGCTCAGTTTTTTCTGGCTCGTCCGTCTCCCACCATGCTGGCTATGTTGCTGGCTGCTTCTAGTACTGATGGCCGTTGAAGATCCGTACGGCGAAAGAACTTGCCTGCTTGACTCTGCTCCAAGACGTCCATCGGAATAATTTAGTCCGGGTTGTCCAAGTCCGAAAATACCTTCGTCGTGGGAAGAGTCTTCAAATTGCAAACGTTCGCCATCAACTAGCATCCAGTCAAGTTCCACATGAAACTTGTCGTCCGCGTCACGTTCATTTGTTAAAATTGAGTATGTGACCCGGCTAATGACAGGATCGACAATGAGCATGTTGTTGTACAGATTTGGCAGAAGGAGTTTTGGGTTGAAGGTATTTGCAAAGGAAATAATCGTCATTTCCGAACTGTCAAAGCCTTGGAGGTTTCTAGGTGCCTTGATGGACTTTGATGGGCGGTTCATTTTACAGAGTTGAGTGTATGGACCTTTTGCGGTGATGAGCTTATGATGGTCTCCTTGCTCAATAACGCTGCCCTTTTGCAAAACGTAGATCATATTGGCTTGGACGCCGGTTGTGAGCCGGTGGGCCACCAAAATGACGGTGCGGTTCTTGGAAATCTTTCGAAGGGACCGCATAAACTCTATCGTAGCTTGCGAGTCCAAAGCGTATGCCGGCTCGTCAATGAGGAGAATCTTTTAAGTTGATTATGAAACTATGCTGATTAACATGCAAAGCATAAGCTAAGTAGAGAATTTTGAAAGGTTACCCGAGGATTTCTAATGAGAGCACGGGCTACCGACAGGGCCTGCTTTTCCCCCGGGCCCAGCAAGCATCCTTTGTGCCCGATTTTGGTTTGATAGCCCTGTGTGCATGTCAAGAATTAGCCAGAACTTTGTGTTAAAAATTGTCTCTCAAAATCTCTGAATACTAACATCTTTGAAAGAAATGATGAATTCGTGGGCTCCAGCCTTCTTACAAGCTTCCTGAACCTCATAAAAGTTTGCGTCAAGCCTGCCCATTCGTACATTGTCTAGGAAATGGTCAAATGGGAAAAAGAATCTTTCTTAAACTTGAAAGAAAAAAGCTTTTTTTTTATCTCCGTACCTTCAATGGTCATGTCAAACAAGACGGTTTCTTGAGGAATGTACCCAATAATTGATCGGAGCCACTTTGTGTTCAGAGACCGAACATCGTATCCATCGATTTTCACCTAGAATTATACATAATTATTGCATTCATCTCGATTTACAATTATACAACCGCACTCTATCAACGATGCTCTTCAGCTCTTCCAAACTCAAACTCACAAACCCACTGTCTGCCAAGTACTCCTTGCAGATTAGTTTCAGCGCAGTCGATTTCCCACTCTCCGATAAACCGACAATCGACACAAGCGTATTCGGTTCTGCCACAATATTCAAGTGATTGAGTATCTGTCAAAGTGGGAATTTGGCAATTTTACACGACCATAATCCTAAAATACCCTTGCAGGTATGTAAAAGAAGTAAGATTTTTAGAATGTATACCAATCGCTTGGTGGAAGGATACGTGAATCGCACATCGACAAATTCAACTTTCCCTTGAACGGGTGTCTGCAGAGTTATTCCAGCCGGGCTCAAGGGATCAATCCCCTTGGAGCTGTCAATCAGTTTGAGAATCTGTCTCATGCACAGTTTTGCCACTTTCATCGCTTTCCCCACGGAATAGATTAGAAAGCAGTTTCCGCAGCCAAACAGGACGCTCATGATTATGACAATGACACTGGTTGCATCATACTCTTCGTGTTCAAAATTGTCGGTGCATTTCCCGTGGACGGTGAGTGTATTCAATAGGAAGCCAAAATAGAACACCGAGGCGCATAAGCAGCTTGCCACCACATACATGAGGAGGAGGCACAACGACGTCACGACAATTTTGCAGTAGACGGGACGATTTCTCCGACAAATTTCCCTTCTGTAAATTGCTCTTTCCTTTTCCTGAATGCCGTAGCATATAACAGTTCTCATTTTGGAAAAGACCTCCTGCGCCAAGGCATGCGCCACTCGATAAGATCTCCTCTCTTCAAGAATGCGTGACGCCTTGAGCTTTTTCACCAGCCAAATTGAGCCGAAAGTTAAGGGGAGGGTGAACAGAGCCGCAACGGTAAGCCTCCAGCCGTAATACAATGCTATTCAGTATTTGTAAATGTGTGTTTTTTTTGTAAATTCAGTTGAGAAAGTAAAGAAGAAGAATATTAACGCAACGTCAATTAAACTTACCGAGAGATAGGCAAAGAGTGCACATGACGAACAGGTTCAGTGCAACGGGGATGCTTTCTCCGATGGCTTCCACGATTCTCCGGGTATTTTCCATCATTCGATTAACCTCTTCTGGATTCTTCTGCTTGTCAAACCAGCTTTGGTCCTTGTGGATGAGGGTAAGAAAAAATTCCTTTCTTAACTTGGTCCCTTGGTTCAAGGCGGCGTAATTCCAGCAGAGAGAGTACAAACTACTTAGCACTGTGTAGATGAGGGACGCGACAAGCACTTGTGCAACAAATTCGTTCATTTTGACAACCGTTACATGGATCTGTAACTGAGAAATCCGAGTGGGGTTGGTCAGCAAGTTCTTTAGCTCGCTACGAATTTACATGAAGGAGTTTTCGAATCACACGGACAATACAATCTTAGTATATAAGAGACAATATAAGTAATGGGTCAAATTCAATCTTACCTGTCTGTGATGGCGCCAGGCGTTTGACAGTCCTGCTGAAAAGCTAAACATCCTGGAGTTGTGGGGTCGCATGCCATTTTGTCCAGCAACACTTTGATTCGCAACAGGTTCCCAAAGAAGTAAATATTTGCAGGAATGCATACCCCAGCAAAGAGTGCGGCTGTGGCCCCAATAATCATTAGAGCAATGTCAGTCCAAGTAGCAAATCTAAACTGCCGTAACGGAAGGAATAAGCCATTTTATCAAGGCTCATTTCGCAAAAATGATTTTTTTTTTCAAAAATAAACTCTCGGTTCACCCACCAAACTCAAGTAACCGTACTGCCGTTTGTACTTTGGGATCCACTCTTTGAATATCGTCGACTTTAGGTTTATCATGGATGGAGCACCTTGATTATTTGACAAAATTGCCCCAGCTGGCGGTTTGGCGCTTGGAGCAAAGTTTCTGAAGGTAGGAATAGTTGGGGAATTCTTTGGCACTTCATTGCGTTGTTGCTTTTGTGCAATGTTAAGCTTGGAGGGTCCTGCAACAGGCTTCTGGACGGCTTTGGATGGGGGCGAGCTCAAATTACCAGGGACTTTTCCCTGTTCCTTTTTCGTCTGTCCAACGGGCCCAACTTGCTTCGAAGGGATTTGACTCTGAGTAGGATGAGGTCTGTGGGGGTGACGGCCTGCTGAATGCAAAATCATGACCAATATTATAAGTACTGGACAGAGTTTTTCAAAGTCGAACGAGAGTGGATGGAGATGAAGGGCTTGCAGAAAACGCGCAAAATATTGTCCAAATAGGACTTTTTTATGATTTCATACGAATATGATGTTTTTTCTCTATCCAAAATATGCAAAATGGTAGTGAATCCAAGGTAATTTCTATTTTACTTTTTATTAAATATGATAAAATGGAATGCAAGGTACGATTTTTATACATGTTCAAGTGTCGTTGCCAAACTTGTCATGAAAGAAATGTAATCAATCAATAAATTGTAGCTAATATTTGCTGACAAAATTCTTATTTTTATTTCTGTATTATATAGAACCAGACAGCTCTTTGATGGGCCATTAGAATGAATGACCATCTTTTACAATAAATTGTAATTCGATCGTGAAACATTTATATATGCCGTATTATTTACTGTTACTACATATTCGTAAAATCATAACTAAAACCTAGTTAGTCCATTTGGAACCATATTTCTTATTTTTAAAACACATATCGCTCAAATCCGAGACCCGTAAAGTGAACTTTACCTAAAACTTTATGTAAAACAATTTGATACATGAACGAAAACTATGATATTTCAAAAAAAAACTTTTACTGTGATTTTGGCAAACAATCGGATTTTTTATTTGGATTCATATCCAAAAGTCGATTTGGTATTATATTTGTATGCATGTAAATGGAGAAAACTGGAGACGCATTAAACTCATTGTAAAAATTATACTTTCTCCTCACAAAACAATATATCTTAATTATAACTCCTATTATTTTCTGGAAAAGAGTAAAATTTACCAATTTCCCTTTAAGTAGTTGAGCATTTTGTCGCAGTTTTACCCACTTTTATGATACTGTGCATGCAGATGAAAAAATGATTTTCCCTGCTTTCGCAAACTTTGTGTGGGCTTTCCGCGTGTAAAACGGGGCGCGACAAAGGAACAGCTAAAACGATATCTAAAAATCTGATAAAATTTTGACTCGAGTTATGTAGCTTGACTGTTTCATTTATCCTAACGGTTAGAAGCAATGAGAAGAGATTTTTTTCAAGTTTTGCACCATGTTTCTTTTTATCATTTATTTTATAACCTTTCTAGCCCCTATATCTATTGTGTTGATAAATTGTTTGCATTGAGTTTTAAGGATCCTTTAACTAGTCATCGATCTTACCATTAAGTTTATATCAATAGTTGTGTTTTGTACGCAAGGGAATCTATCCTGTTTCTTAACGTACGATAATGCGTAACAGATTTTTATGAGGAAAATTTTATAGTAGTTTAAAGATTGATTCGGAATCTAAGCTTCTTTCTCACCTACCATAAAACATGTACAAGAGATTTTACCTTATTACATGCAACCCAAATCAATGCTATTAATTCCTTTTTCAGTTTCAATATAAAATTGAGTGCTTTACGTGGTTTTAAAAAAGTTCAATTGCGTGGTTCTGACAAAAACCTCAAATTCATTCTTTGTATTTTAAACAGTACTTTCAACAGTATTTTAAAGGTACAGCGAGAAATGCTGTCACCAGTAAAAACGTTATACGAGATTTTTTTTCTTTTCAAAATGACCCAATAAGAGTAGACCTTGATTTTCCCTAGACTTTAACTTGTATGAAAAAATCATAAAATATTTTCTTATTCTGAGAAAACATGTCCAAAAGTCACTTTCAAGTACCTTGCTTTCATTTTTCAACAGTTTATTTCTTGGTTTTTACATGTACATGCAAGTTGCTGGGAAAAAATTGACAAAGTGGAAACAAAAAAGCTTTTTGGTAATCAATCTTCAACGTTTGTTTCATTCATTTCATAAAACTCATTTTCATTGAATCAAAAACCTATATGCACTCAAAAAAGAGTGTTTTTCTTCTCTCAAATCTTTACTGTATGTAAAAAGTTTACAAAAATTATGTTTTGTTTCATTCCTTCATTCAAAGTCCAGTCTACAGATTATGAGCTGGTATGCGAAATGCAAACACTGTATAAATCAAGAAGTTTCAAGAGAGGAACTACTTTTTTTTGTACAAAAAGTAGCAGCGATGCGTCTATATCAAGTCCATGTCTTTGACTTTCTCCTTCCACTTTTGAATCTTTTTGTTTACTGGGTTGTATACGGTATTTTCAATAAGCAATTTTGGTACTTTCATAATGACTAATTACACCTACCTATGGCGTTCAAAAGGTTCTGTACAACGTTTCTCTTTCTCAACCATTGATTCAAACTTGATTCATTCGTGAGAGCACTGACTTTCAAATTAAATGAGGTGTGGTAAAACCCAAATCACTTCGATTTATGCTACTTTCCTAAATGAACTTTAAGCTCATTGAGAGATCCTTAACGTACCAAAGTCGCTCATAGCATAAAACAAAAGCATCTTTGAAATATTCAAAGTGCCACGATATTTTACGGAGGGTATTTAACGTTTTTTTCAAACAACACAACGTCATCATGCATTAGTCTTTCATTATAAATTCGAAAATGTGCAGTATTAACATGAACAGAATGAGTGTGCACCAAATCTTCTTACCTTTGAGGACGCATAATGCAACGGAAAGTGAAAGCAAAACGCAAAAACAATAGAGGTGAAAAAGTGTGCAAAATGAGGGAAAAAGCGAAATAAAAAATAAACGTGGCAAAAATATTAAAATTATATAGCTCTTTATTTTCACCTGAATATGCATTCAAAGTCTGGTAATTATAGTAAGTAGTTAATATTCATAATTATAACATTCGACAAAAAAACATTGACAGTTTAGAAGTATGGAAAAGGACACGTTCAACAAAACTGTTTATATTGAATCATATTTTGTCTACGGACAAAAAAACGAAAAGTTTTTTTTATAGTAGGTAGATACTAAATTATATATGCAACATGCACTTTCACCATAAAATGGTATTCGTCTAAAGCGAAGATTTAAAGCACAGTGACTGTGAAAAACTAGAGGGAAATAAAAATTTTAAAACCTTAAAAGCTAGACCGTATTGTAAAAAAATTCGGTTCAACCATCATTAAAACCTACCATGGTTAGGGCTGAGAATGTACACCCACTTGAATTGATGAAGGAGTCTCTTCAGCCCTAATGTATACGTTCCATTAACATTCCTTGCAAAAATCTACAACCAATTTTCAAATTTTGAATTGTAATCACTATTACTCAATTACAAATTGAAGTAACAGAATTAAAACGATAAAATCACAATATTTTTTTTATAAATTGCGGATGATAAATTAAATAAAACGGATAATTTGTAAATGTAAATGACTAGACCCAGAACTGCATGATGTCGTTTTGTAGTTTATAGGTAAAAATTAATTAAAATGTGTGTGTATTTACAACGGGAATTACATGTCAAAAAAGTTAATGATTAAGCTTACTAGATATATATAATTATAATATAGTATTCAGTTTTTAGTACAATAAATCATGAGCATCTATGCAGTTCTCATTTGTATTTTTGTTTGTGGTACAGAAAGATCTCTTATATAAAGTAACATTATGTGTGTATTACTGTTTAATGAAAAATGACAAACAAATATTTTTTCTAAAATACACCTAATACAAGTTTTAATAATAATATTAATTAACTCTTCAATGTGGCTTAATCGAGGTATTCCATTTTACACAAGAATTACAAAAAACAAAATCATTGTAAGACCATTTAAAAAGTTTTTTTTTTAAAAAAAGCTACGCATTGTTCTATGAAATTGTTGTCTGTACACTTAACATTTTTTTAAATTTGCACCTGAAAATAGAAATGTACATGTGTCCCTTGCCTGGCACGATACACTAAATTAAAGTAAAATTAAGAAGGATTTTTACCATTTTTTGAATCCAAAGTTTGCACACATAAGCATCTATCTGCCAATTTCTTCCAAGTGAGTAAACAAAAGTTTCTTTTTTGTTATTTGCACACAAAGCCTATGAAAGTGGTCACAGAAAGCTACAAGAGAGAAAGAAGCACATGGTGATGAGTCAACGAGATGCTACTGCTTTTGAGAAAAACACTCAATTTACTGTAGTAAAAATGCTCCTTTTCATTTACATTCCTCTCTTTTGCCAATAATCCTAGTCCTCCTGTGGTCCTACATTTAAAACCTTTTTTTGATACTCTTGATGTGATGCTTCACGCTAACCTTTTTTTTTAAAGCTATGCCATAGTCACATACATATACGTATGTATGAGCTTGTTTTCACCTTGCCTTCTTAATGAGTACCTTTCCTACACAATGTAATTTAGACAGCATACATATAGTTTAGCATAATTTATGTGAATGCTTCACTCAAAATGCCATCCTTTCATCTTTACTTACCGATCTTAAACCTACTGGCTTAAAGTTAGAACAAATCCTTGAATGTTGATAAAGCTCTTTTGCAAGCACGCTTACCTTAAACAAACCCACTACACAACTCACACCAAAATTCCCATCATCTTTACGAGTGTGCTCAACCTTACATTTTTCAATTTTAACTTCTTTTTTTTAAAAAAAAAGTGGAATTATTAAGTGTACTCTAATGTAATACACAACGAATAAATTTTGTAGTGCAATCTATGCACAATAATTAAAGTGTAAGCACCTTTGATACTTGATTTTCATAGAATTTATTTATGTTACACAGATGCTCAATTATGACATAATGCTTTTTTCTTATCAATTTACGAGGAATATTAATCACGTCATCATAATTTTTGTGAAAGCATGCGACCTATATAATAATAAGTGTAACAATGAAAACACGAATCACAAAAATGATAGGAAACAACTGAATCTGGTAAATGTTAAAACATGTGCATTTGCAAAGGACTTTTTGACATATTAATAGTTTCTCTACTTTCTCCACTAAATATTTATGATCACATCAAAAAAGTTGGTAGTAGCACACAGATGATAACGTTTCTTTTACTTTTTACATTCTATCACTTTCTTTTTCCTGGTTGCCAAAGGTACTAATAAAACATAGCATCTACCCACCTGCCCTCCCTTCCTTACATTAGCTTTCTCTCATTATTATTACTGCATAATAAAATTAAGAATACTCGTTCCCTGGAACGAAAGCTGTAAATACGCTATAAAAAAGCCCTGCTTCATCTACAATTTTGCTGGCTTAAAAGATGTTTTTTACGCAGCGATGGGTGTCTAAACGTTATTTTAATTATTATGCATTTCCTATATTGTTCTTAACTTTCCAAACAAAAAATGTACTCAACGTAATAAAATCCAAAAAAATGCATGAAAAAAATGTACAGACATGTTTATGTATGCAGAGTGGCCACTACATTTTTCTTTTTCTAAGCAATTCCAAAGATGGTTTAAAATGGCGTCGTCATCGCTTCTTAAAAAGGTGCGGATTTTCAAATAAAAATAATTGAAATCCTGTTTGATGGAAATGTAAACCATTGTGTTCAAGTAATTGTATTATGGTATAGATTCAGCTGAGGTAGATTGTGGGTTGCTTTTTTTTGCGTTCCCAACTCTGCTTACATTATTCTTGATCTTGTCTCTAATTTCCGGGGATTATTATTATACTAAGCACGATACACGACATTTGGATGCAAACTAAAACATACAAATTAAAACTCAGATCCTGCTGAGTACCTCTGCTTTCTTTCTGTGTCAATGCGTAATATCAGAGAGGTACTAAAAATTTTACGAGTTTCAAATTGTAGAATCCTCTACGCAGAAGAAAAGTGAATTCATATTAGTGCAAAATGGTAAAATTGCTAATATAAAATATTAAAGACAAACAAAAGTTATTTTTTGGAAACCCATTTATATATGAAACCATTTAACATTTTACAGCGAGTTTTTACTATATGCATATTCCTTATACTTTTCCTATTTACACAGCTCCACCTGCTCTCACTCTTTCTATACATTTTCGATACCTGATCGACCTCGATATTAATGATCATTTTTTTAATTCAATAAACATATGTATTTTTATAGAATACTCCAGATGTTGCACACTGCGTGTCCTTAACTAACAGAAGAAATCGATTTCCTTGTTTAAAACTTTTTTTTTCTTTTTGACTCGAAAATTGTAATCACTTTATGTTTCCTTCCACAACAGGCTCGCTCTCTTCCTGCTTAAAAAGGTACTCATAATTATAATATTTCCTTGTTCTTATTCATTCTGCCTAAATTAACTTACACCCAAGATATTTACAAACATTTTATGATGGGCTCCACCTTTTCTCCTCCCAACCTTACGAATATATATATATATATGTATATATCTGTTTTACAGAGTGCTGAGATTTTATGAAGAAATAAAAAAACGGTTTTTATAGGTGTAGATACCCGCAATGAAATCTCAAAAAGACATGTTGGCTTGTAGAAAAAAACTAAAGATAAAAAGCCAAAAAAATATCTAAAAAATCCCTGCCATATTATACCGGAACATGTTTCCTACTACTATAGTTAAATTCTTATAGGCTTTAGCAATAGTCAATCAAATATCCTAACCTAAGGAAAACGATGGTACACAAGAAGGGACACACATATTCTACATGATTTCATCATGTTAACGCTTAAAGAGCCTTTGTATGTAGTATTACATATGTATATGTATGTATGTATATGATGTATTCGAATGTTGTAGTTTTTTCCCTAATCTTACACCTTAATCATTCTAGTAATAAAAAAGGTTGTCAATCCTCTGAGATATTTTTGTACTGTGATTGAACCTTTATATAGATAATAATATATCCTATATAAACGTATTGAATGATGATACACCTACTTTTAAGAAAATGTTTTCATCATAATAATTAGTATTTTTTTCTCCAGCTGCAGTATCTTCAAAAACGTTATTGTGTACATGGGTGTTACATTATTACCTTCCACTTTCACAACCTCTGAATGCTCTATTGCTAGAGTATATGCATCTTTTTTCATGTAGTCGAAACCCCTCTATAACAGCTCCATTTAAGAAAAAATTGTCTTCGCCATATATTTTCCCCCAAATGTCATATAGAAGATTCAAGGACATATATTCTATATATGCTATTTTTTGTGTTACACACCTTTCCATCCACAGAAATTTGTTGAATGCATCGTTATATATAATATTTATGTACATGCTTATTGGAGCCTACGTAGATACTGAAGATAAATGTACCTGATTAGAATTACTAGCATCGGTCATACGATATAAAGGTATGCTTATACATATGTGGTTGTAGCAAAAAAAACTGACGATTTTAGTAAGCACAAGAGGAGAATGAAATGATTATAATATGACATACCTCAACAACAATTTATGTAATTTTTTATAGCCTTGACCTACTTTTCCTGATTTCAAGTCAAAGCAGACTTTTTCTATAATTTAACAATAATTACACACGTATTATTTCTAAGTTTTCGATTGATTCACTAAGGGATGCACATACATGCTCATTGTGCAAAATGCTCTGTAACATTAGTTTGTATTTGTTTTTGTTCTTCTTAAAGTTGATACTAAATATCCGAGTATCTCAGTAAATTATACGTAGTAGTGGGATATATACTTAAATACTCTATGACGTAAACTTAAAGCCCTAAATAAACTTGCTAAAGTCACTTAACTCTTTTATTATATACTATAAAAATTCCTGAGATGATTTTTCCGTTTTTCCAGCATTATACATTTTGTAGAAGACTCCTTAAAGCCAAAGACCTTGTCTCCTTTCAGAGAAAAAAAACTTTTTCACTTTCACCTCTCTCCTTTTTTCTCTTAATCTTGTCTCTTTAAATGGGAGCTTATAGCATCATCAACTGTCAGACAATTGACTGTGTCACGTCATCTGTCATATAAGCCAACCCATTAACTTTCGCATTGAACGGTAATGGTTTCCTTGTTTTGTGTCGCCTTTTGAACGTGTTCATTTAAAAAGTGAACACGTCTCCCTTTGTGCATGCGAGTTTATGCTTTCTCCCTCCCCAGCACTTTCTCCAAGCAATGCTCTTTTGTCATTATAATACTCTCTCTCTCTATAAATACATATAATATAGTATGTGTTCATTTTCTACCATGGAAAACTTTATTTTGCAATATTTATTCGCCAGCACAACACCTCAACGCCTCAACACCTCTCCCTTTCTTTTATAAAAAAAATGATGTCAGTTTTTTTTTAAAAAAAGAGGGATGGATATTTCTTTTACCACACTTTGCATTTTTTCAAAAAAAATCTACTGCGACACAGCTGAAATCGGTGCAGAAGCCATATCTTGATTGATTTTGAGTATTGACACCAAACAAAAGCTTTTTTTTTGCAGAAGCCAAACAATACCAGGCCACTGTATCCCTCTTCATTCGTACAATTATTTTGTATAATATAGTTTGTAATTAGAGTTCTTTTTCTCTTGTCTTTAAAATCCGTGTAATAAAGTTTGTACCTACTTTTGTTTTGCTTTGAAATTAAGGGACAAAAACGTATATTAGTTTCGTGATATTAAGTATAAACATAAATTACTCAACAGTATAACAATTAATTGCACTATTGTATGCAGTAAACTTAAACATTTATTATATGCGCAAATCCCTGATCTCATTTTCTAACCAATATACATATATATGCACTTGTATTATCTTTTCAGTATAGAATTTGTGTTTTGCTTCACGCACGTCGTCTTTACTCAACGAATTGTAGTACTGAAATTAAAAGGAAAACTTTTTTTTTAAAAAAAAGGACAAGCGTGAATGCATAGCTGGTTCTCTTTTTTGTTTTTTAAACGTCTCTTTCAATTATTAGTTGTACCAAGTTTATAATTTAATGCTTTCGTGTTTGTACGAATATGACGATGTACAATTATGGATACGTATGTATTTATGTACGTCCTGGCACACATGTATTTCAAAAAGCTAATAATAATTATTATTTATGTTTTAATAATGATGTAAAATTGATAGGAATGGATCAAATAGAAATGGCTTTTTAATCTGTATTTTTTGCCTTTGAAACATATATTGCTGTCAAAAATTGTTTATAATTGGCAAAATCAAAAGTTTCAAAATGAGAGCGGACAAAAAATAATAAAAATAATAATAATAATTACTATTCCTACGAATGAGTTTTTCCTTAGATCATGTCTTTTTATAGAGCTGTCGAAAAGAAACGGCCGACTTTTATGATTTCTGCATATTTTGAGGGATACTTTTTTAAAGTGCGGAAAATGTATGAAAAAAGTTTCTACGTTTAGTTGTTCAACAACGTCCAGTTTTACCTCTCAGAAAAAGAGGTCTTAATAACAGCAATATATAGTTTGTACACATGATTTCCTGAATTAATAACATTATTATTTAAATTGTTGGCATTCTGTAAGGTACTAGAAGTGTTTTTCGTTCATTTCCCGGAGTAAATTTATGTTTATATTTAGATACTGGTGTGATCTTGTACATTTTTACTTTCTCGAAACAAAGGGCGACTACGCATTACTACAATGTAACAACATTGTACCTTTCTGCTTTGGAAAACTATTGAATTGCTTTTTTATCAACAAAGTCAAAGCTGTAGATAGTTGTATGAAACTGCGCCTTTCCCATTGATATGGCTTTAAAGTAATCTTGTTCTGGTGACATGTTGACAATTGAGATGATGGTATTGTCACAGACAATTATTTACATAGCATATTATATATGGTTTTAGGTACTCATTTTCAATTCAACAGTATTGCCAGCTATATTATCATGTTTTTGTCATAATAAGGTTCTTTTGCGATTCTCTTTCTTTTGCTTCTTAATGCAGAAAAATCCTGAGTTTTGAGAAAATGCACTTAATTGTTTTTTTTTGCTGTACACGTGCAGCCGTAAATTATTCCCAGAGACGATTTTACATGGAGGAAAGAATGTTATATACTTTTGTAGTAATAACGACTAATACTAAAACTGCAATTTAAAGCTTAAGAAGACTAAAAGGTAAATCTTAAAGTAAATTTTTTTAAATGTCTTAAAAGCTAATTAAAAAGTTGACGTGCTACAAGTTTTTCCTGAATTAAAGCTGTATGGCATTTGAAATAGTGTGTACTGTATCCACAAAATCTTTTTGTATTGTACGATTGATCATTATATTAAAGCTACATGTAGCCAAGTCGTTAAAGGGGTAATCTGAAAAAGAGTTGGTGGTACCTATCGACTACACTAATTTAAATGCCCACCACTCTTTTTTAAACATCAACCTGAGATACGTATATCATTTTTTGTAATTTTTTTCTGGTTATTTTTTTGTGGAAACGGTCGTTTCCTATAAATGAGATTGTACGTGATACAATATAATTGCGGATTACCTTTTTTCTTTAAAAAAAACCTTTGGCGTTTTCCCACTTTCTCCGCTGATTGGGTCAAAATTTCGAGGGTCGTTCAACTAGAATGCTTTTTTAAGAGATAATGTCTGATTTTGTGGTAATTGTTTTTTCCAAATTCAGGTGGACGACGTGGTCAGATTGAGTAGAGAAATTTGGCGAGACTCCCCCTTTATAACCGCAGCTGTAGTAGTGGTTCGAGGTGGCAATTTTATGACAGGATTTTTTTTTTGACACAACAGTTTGTTTTTTCAAAACAAACGTGGAAATATAATGTATTGGAAAGGGGGAAAAGGAATCTGGTATTTTTTTTAAAAAAAAAAGTGGTGTCTGTAGGTGTGTAACTGTGAGAGGCGTAGACTGTTTCTTTGTTTGATTTTTTGGCTGGCGATTGCATTCTTGCGATCATTAATTCCGTGTAAAACTTTCCTGAAAAACTGCATTTATGTAGTCAAAGATTTTTTCATGACTTTCTTACATACAGAAACAGGGTAGAAGGGTTTCGATTGATTCTGCATTTTGTTTTTCCATCCGAAAAAAATAATAGTTTAGTACTTTGTAAAAAATGAACACATGTTGAGCGACCCAAGTACTAAAAGTCGACTTGATCTACGACATATTCATTCGACCTGAGGATTGTTTTGTATGACTGATTATTTTTCCCTATCATCCAGCAGGAGTATATAAGCGTCTTCATATTTCAACTTAAAATGTATGCTGGATGGGTTCTTAAAAAAGAAAGTCATTTGAGAACGAGAACAAGACAAAAAAATGTGGAATTTTAAGAGAGAGATGGAGATGAGAGGTGACTTTTTCTTTTTCTTGATCAATATACTATTATTATGGTTTGCAAAATTGGCTTTATCATCAGAGCTCATATATTTCATATGAATGCATATAAATGAAATTATGGTTATTATTACGCAAAACATAATTTTTATGTACATACATAATAGCAAAAAAAGTCACTACTTGGCCTTGTTCAACTGAGATTATCAGTAAAAATGTATGTGAATTAAAAAAAAGTCCATACGAGAGGAATCCAGCATTTTGTTTTGAACTGTAAGACTATTTGTTAAAATGATTGAAATTGACTTAAAAAAGAAGAGCAGAGCAAAAGTTCTGCCATTATTTTTGACAACTAGACTGTAACATGGGCGTAGTTTAATGTGTGTGTGGTGAAAAGTGTTTTTCTTTGTGTTACAGAACCGACTCAACAAGGGAAAAATATGTATAGGTAATTGGTTATTTTTGGCAATATTTCTTCTTACCAGAACGCAAAACGTGAATGCAATGATGGGATTTTTTTCAAGGGGGAAAAACTAATTGGAGAAAGGACATGTGGTGATAGGGGGCATCGATAATAATGAGTGAGGAGGAGGAGGATTACCCGAGGTGGTTACTGTAGGTGTTATTGGAGTGGATGAATGATGCCCATTTTGTGTGGAGTAAAGCTAAATGTCAGTCCATTGGCTTGCTCCCAACAGAGCTGCGTGAGGCAGGCCGATTGTTATTCCCACTCGCCACACTACTACCGCTCAAAGGAGGACTACTCGCCGGTAACGGTAAGGGGAGGTTTGAGGAAGCAGCCGCTGCTGCGACAGCCGCCGCAACTGCGGCCGCGCTTGGTCCGCCAATGCCTCCCATATTCCCCATGCCCCCGTGACCAACACCTACTGGTCCACCTGATGTCACCACTAAATGCTGACCCTGACCCATACTACCTCCACTAATTATCTGACCTCCTCCCATCGGATTCCCCGCGCTACCTGCAGATGACGAAGCGCTTGTCGACGTACTCGGACTACCTTGACTTGGACTACTGGTCGTTGAGCCACCCGGTGGACTACCAAACGGTGGGTGTGAGTGTGGGCCCCCTGGGCCCCCATCCGGGTTTAAAGGATGGTGAAATGCTCGGACTCCGCCCAAAAGGGCTCGGGGAGGATGGGGATGGTGACGACTAAGCAATTATTCGCCATGTGCATTAAATCAACAAAAAAATGAAAAACCTTATTGGCTTTAGAAATGTCTTCATTTGGTAAAAAAAAAAAAACTTTAGGCATCGAATATTCCAGCCAGTCGTTTTTCATCCATTATCTACTTTGATACAGAAATAAGGGAAAACATAATAATTGAAGGTAAAAAACAAGATTCTTGAACTAGTTGTAAACACGATCAAAAATTTAACTGTAAAAAATTTGTACCCACTCCGCGCAGTCTCAGTGTTACGTTTAGATGGTTCAATTCAGTCGGAAACAAAATACGTAATGATTTTTGTAACTGCCGAATGTAACATGGAAATATTTGTAGACGCTTAAAATGAGAAGCAGTTATAATTATCTCTCCACTTTGGCCTTCGTTTTTGTGTCCCCAAAACAATATCAATAATATACTTAGGAAATCAAGTGCAGAAAAATATACATCAAGTAGGAAAATGTAATTTAAAACAAGCCTTCAAAGAAACAAGATATAATTTTTTTGAGAATTTAAAGAAAATCAGTTTACATCAGTTTCTTCAATTACTACAACTGTCCCGTCGGTTCTGAAATTGAGTTTATTTCGACATATTTTCTTAAACTGTCAGAGTGCGTTCTTAGCCGTAGGTTGGTTAACCACCTCACTGTGGTTTATTACAGAACACGGAACGTAATGTATCAAGTCTAAGAAAAAGTTGTCTTCGTCTGAACCCTTTCTCTCTATCTATCTGTCTATATCTCATGTCCTGACTGATTTCTACAAAGTATTCTCATACGAGGTTTAACTTGGCTTCAGAGAATTTGATAAAATATCCGACAGTCCTTTTGTCTCAAAAATCAAGTTCCAAAATCCTCTTTCAATGCTTGTATGTGCTTACTATTCAGCAGGATGAAATAATAACATAAAATACAATATTATTTATATTATATTTACGTCTGAAATTTATTCTGGGACATCAATTTTAACTGTATGAGACAATGTTTTTAAATGACTTGTGGACATTATTTTTCTTTGTGATTGTGTAAAGGGTAAATGTGAATTGAGAAGATATTGATACTTGCGTTTTTAGCGACGTAGTGAAACGGTGTTGATTGACTGAGTGTATTTTTTGGTGGGAAGGGTATCTTTTTAAGAGTTTACTTTTATTTTAAATCGTGTGGTGAGTTTCCCTTTTTTGCATGAAGATAGTTTGTATGTGTGTTTGTGTACTTTCGATATTGAAGGAAGCTATAACATTGTTAACTTTGTCTTGCAGAAACTAAAAAGAAATACATTTGATGCGTATAAGTAATAATAATCTTTTCTCCTGGAGACCACACACAATTGTACTAAAGATGTCGTGTTTCTTGCATTTCTCAATCGTCGTCAAGTCATGATCGTATCGAAAACAAACAAAAAATATTTAAAAAGAATAAAAGATTTGGTCTGTTTTGTACATGTCAATTTGTAATAGACGAGAAAAAGAAAAAAAAAACCTAATAAAAGCGAGTAAAAAAGCTGAAACGAAAAATTCTCATCAAAGCTCTTGTCTCATTTATTCCATCCTTTAGTTTACTTAGCGTCATAATTTGCGGATGGAATCTCGCAGAATGCATAATATTGTGTACTCATGGGGATACACACTGGCTGAACACGATGACATGAATGTTCTAAATTAAAAAAACGTAAGATGTGTTTGTCGACTTTTTGTACGGAGCTGGATCATTTGCATATGTACTTATTCATTATACAACATCTCTTGATCTTGATTCGCTTTCATTTCGAGTAATTCATTTTCCTGAGAATTTCACGTGTAGTCTTCAAGGCACTCTGATTTCCTTCCATATGCCACCAGTCTCGACTTTCTCTTCATATGTGCATGTTTTCTTGCAGTAGCAAAGTATGTTCATTTCGTCATGTTCCACTTAAATCTCACAATTGTCTCGTTTCAGCTGCTTCTTTCTTTTTGAGACAAGTCATGGAATATGAAATCAACGTGAGCCCGTGCTGCATCTTGCGAGCCACGTGATCATAACCCTATTTACCTGCAATGTACTTTCACCTTACGAAAGTACAAGCTTAAAAAAGCGTTACCCACATCCCCAGCAAAATGTTGCTTTCCTTGGTGAAAACGTGCTGATGAGCAAGTTTCCTCCAGATGTTTCCATTATCCTTCCCCTCAACTGGGAAAGGAAATTGAAGCTCGTTCTATCCCTTATCAATTCTTTTTTTTTGGGAAGCGTATGCTGCCGCATGGCGTCTCACTTAAAGCTGAACTTTGACCGGCGACACAACTTACTCCAGAAGAGAAACAAACTTTCCGTTAATTACGGTATGGCATGACAAGCCGCTATATGCGTACTTTGTCGATGCCTCCGCATAATGAACTCACTCTCTCCTACACACATTCCCATCCAGCCGTTGTAATTGACTTGAGATGATGATGACGTTCAAAGTTGCTAGTAAATTCGAGAGATTGAACTTTGTTCTCGACAAAGTCCAATTGGTTCACCTTCGCCATATCCGCCACTTTTCCCTCCTCCGTCGTGGCCGGTTGCACAAAAGATCGTTGTGAGCTTGCAACCACCACTTATTCCCACGCTAACCGCAAGGCAGCGTTATTAGCAATGTAGGCGAATCTATGCTTCTACGTTCGCAGGGGGATAGGTGGTGGTGGAAAGAGTGAGCAAAGCCTCTTGGAAATGCTTCTTGATGCCTCTTTTCGCATACATTATAGATTTCATGACTCCTTTAACAAAAAACGTTTGAATTCTTACTTGCTGCTCCTCTCTCCTTGCATGTGAGCATTTTTATTGCTGAGGTATTTGCAAAAATAATGTTACGTGTGTGTAGTAGCTTGCTTGAATCTTTTTTTTTGCATTTGCACTTGCTCTACTGTCACATACATATAATTGACTTTATTTTTTTCGGGGGACAATCTTCTTCTCTTCAAAGTTTCGTTTTCCCATTCCGTTTTTCTAACACGTTTCAGTTTCGCTCGCGCTGCCCATGAATTCTCCACTTGAGGTACAGTCGGAGTTACGTAAGTGAGTTGTTTCGATAAATCCTCCGTATTTTATTCTTCTTCTGCTGTGGAATGTCAGCAGAAAAGGGAGGCTGCTTTTTCACTCTTGTGAAGAACAATAAAATGCCTCATGTCCCCTGAACTTGATACCTTGGGGCATCTTATCATTTCACATTATCACCATACTCATTATTATTCATTCTCGGAATGCCAATGCCATTCCTTCTCATTCTCCAATGTACGTAGCCTGCCTCCGTTGTCCTCACTTGCGACTGTCGCCTCACACCCGCCTTTCCAATTCGAGTTGTATTGAAAATGTGAGCATTATACGTGTGCTCCACTTTTGCGCGAGAAAATTAGCATTTTTTTGCTAAAAATTAAGGAAATTATAAATGCTCGCAGCAGTTCCAGAGGAACGGTTGCTGAAAAGAAAGTGAAAAAGAGTCACGACAAACTGCATTCTTAAAAACCCCAAACGCAATTTCATATTCAGGTTAAGAAAAAAGCTTCTTTTTTGAGAGTGGAGGTTATTCATACTTTTAATGTGATCATATCCTCCCCGTCATAATCATCAACATTCGCCATCATCATCATCTCATCATTCTGATTTTTGCAGCTGTTTACTCAACGACTTTTTGCCTTTTCGATAGTCGTTTTTGATGCTGATGACAATTTTTTCCTCTTTCCCGACTCTCTCTCTCTCTCTGAACGCAAACCAACAAGAGATTTGTTCTTGTAGTGAATCTCTCCCCTCTTTCTTTCCCATTGGCAAAATAAAAATGGCACAATTTTTACGAGAATCTCGTATGCATACAAATATTGGATTCGCTGTACTCATGTGTATATCATGTTCACCATAATAATAGTAATAATAATAATGAACAAGAGCAAATATGAAGAAGGGATCAGGCATGGAGGCAGAAAAAAGTCACCAAGTATTTACCAGCCGAGAATGCAATATATGTGCATATTGCCTCCAATCCAAAAAAAATCCAAGCACCTTTTTTATTTTTCAAGAAAATGAGTGAGTCCCAGAAAAATAGTGCCAATATGCCGCTGTTTCCCATTATTATTGCTTCGCTCAGAAAAAAAAGAATTCAATCCAAGAATAAAAAAATCAAGTAGTAATGCTTCGCTATTAGTGTTTTATGGTCTCTTGTGTTCCTCTCCTTCTTTTCGTGTGACGCTACTCGAAGAGCAAAGAGAGAGAGAGAGAGAGAGAGAGAGAGAGAAACATACGACAAATCCACATTCGGAGTCGTGCACACTACAACAACTCGTTTTGCACAGAGTTTTTGTATTGGGAAGACACGATGATAAACGCTGAGAGGTTGAAGCATGCATAACGAAGGAAGAAACCAAGGTTCTCTTTCCAAGCCTTTGCTGGTTCTTGCCTCTCTTCTTTTGTTACTTTGGGAAGAGGAGCGATGAGAGAAAAAGACACATCCACTGGGTTTTTCTCCCTTTCTGCTCGGGAATGAGAAAGCTTGAGAGAGCGAATGTTCTGAAGACGATTTTGCAGATCGCGTCTCTCTCTCCCTTCGTTTCCCTTTAAATTCGCCTTGCTCTCACTCTCCCAGTTCAACTTTTATTTTCGAGTTGAGGAGGCATGGCATCGCATCCCATCGCACTCTCCTCGTCGCACAAGTTTTTTTTCCCATATTGCATATTTATCTGCGAGTCTCTCTCTCACTCTCTATAACATAGTCAGCTGAAGTTCAGAATGTGCCGATTTTTTTCGTCTAGCATGTTGAAAGTGTGCTAGCGCGTCCTAGTCGCGATTTTGCTACGAACCTGAGCGGAAGCCAATGTAGAACCCCAGCACCACACTATTTCTACCAGCAGCATACTTTATATAACGTCCTCCTCATCATCGCCCTCCTCTCAACAAGCGTTTTTTTCACCGGAATGCTGGTCACCATGTGAAAGGCAGAGGGAGAAAAGAAAAAAAAGAGGAAAGAAAGGCAAACATCTAATTGAACACGATTTCCTGCATCGTCTCCCAATTTGATAGTTTTTTCGTAGGAGAGTCGAATACGAAACAGAGGATGGACATTGGCAAGAGTATTTCTGGAGAAGAGGAAAGAAGTGTGATATGATTTTTTTTCTGTTTCAACCCCGTGAGTCAATAATGAAATGGGGTTGCAAGCTCAAAAATTCCTGTATGCCGCTTTTCCCTTTTTTGTCTGCGTGACTATATTTGTGTGTGAGTAGCGTCCTTCTGCTTGGACATAGGAACTTGGTTCACTTTGTGCTTCTTTTTTTGACGGTTCTTTACATGTAACGAGAAATTCTCAATCGGCATCACTCAGCCCTCAATAATTCTTCGGAAGGAGTCAGTCTTTTGTCGGTTTGAGTGCCGTGAAGTGACGTTTCAAATAAGGTCTAAGCTACTTCTCCGTAAAAAAATTTTTGTGACCCTTTTGGGAGTAATTGCGTCCTCGCGACTTCAAATATTTGTTGAAATTGCACTTGAAATGGGAGAAGTCGGCAAGTGTGTCTGAGCTGGTGTGTGCTCCCAAAAAAAGTTTAAAACAAGTCAGAGGATCATCAATCTACCTACACATTTTCCATCGGATCAGACAACATTGAGAAAAGAAATAGCTCAAGTCGCAAACTTATTATTATTATGTTTGCTTCATCCAAATATGTTTTTACAAGAAGGAAAATGCATTTATGTGCTGAAGCGGAGCTCATCAAGAAAACGACGCTTGCCAAGAATAATAGGAAATCATTTAGAGCCTTTTCTTCCGGAATGAAATGTGACAATTTCCATTTGTTCGACGATAGTGCATAAAATTATGAAAAATTGTTGGAAATCAGAGAAAGAGAGAAAAGCTTGAGAGTTTAGACAACGTCTCTGCAAAATTTTCACATCTGGTTTGACAGTGGAAGTCTTTCTTTTAAAAAAAAAACTTTAAAAAAATTTGCGTGTGAAAGCATTTTGTTCCTTGAGCCGAGCTGGGAACAATGCGGATGAAATGATGGTGGCGATAAGAGTTTCACCCCAATCAAAGGAAATGTGCCATTTCTACAGCTAATCATCCTATTAATGACCATGTGAGTTGAGGATTTAATGAGATGCCTTTTGTTTTTCTTATCTTTCCCTTTCTCACATTCCCTCTGAAAAGGAAAACTTTTTGTTCAAAGTGGAAAATCTTGATGGTGAGCTTATAGATAGCTAATAGCCGAAAGAATCACTGTCAATTAGAACAAATATTATCACCCTTTTTATTACACATTTTACTTGTGAGTTGTGGTCACGCCCCCGTTTTTAATTGCTCGTTAACTCTCTTCCGCAATTGAAAGGGCACAAGTAAAAGGAGCTCTTAACTTTGAGCCCTTAGCGTGTAGTCCACCTGGCCATAAATTGGGCGATCAGTGGTAATCACGAGCACCCAAATGCCGAGTCATGCAACAGTGAAAAGTCTTGAGCATCTCAAAATGAGTGTATTTCGCATCCCGTCAAAACCACACGACTTCACAATCGTCCTCAAGGAAAAGCTCCATTGAAAAGGGAAAGGAGCAGTGCAACATTTTCACGGAGTGAAAACCAAAACAAAAGCGAGTAGTCGAAAGTTTTACAAAGCAGAGAAATTCCGTTTTGACCCATTTTTAGCCATTACTTTTGCTTGACTTAATCTTCCACAAATCTGATTTTCTCCTAGCTTTTTCGTGGGAACCAGAAAGTATTCAAGTGTTCCGCGTAGACATACATATATGCAAATGCAGAATATGTTAATGATTTTGCAAGTGACACGTTGTCCTTTACTTCGTTCTGTCTGTCACTTGAAGCCGGCTCTCCATCGTTATCTTACTTGAACATTTTCCCCTTCCTCAGGCCTTGTTCATGCAATCAAGAAAAAATACAGGAGATTCCTTCAATTCCGACTTTTTCGAAGGAAACTCGTAATTTTATTAGAAGGATACCGTTCTCATGACTCTATGGAGACAATAGAGTAAGATCCGAGAAAACTTTCCTTCCACCAATTTTTTTTCTCTTCTCAAAAGCCGGGAAATGTGTTTAAGAAATACTTGTCTCGCGCTCCGTTCACGGCGAGAGAGTTGAACGGAATCTCTTGGCTCTCGCAATAAGAATAAAAACATAGAAAAATGTGTGCGAGGTGATAAGTGCACTCGATTACTAATATCATTCGACAGTTGGTTTCTTCTACTCTTCGTTCAACACGAAATATCTTGGGTGGTGTGATTATTACAAAAAAAAAAGTTGAAACTCCGATATTAGCACAACCTGCATTTTATCCCTAAAATTTTGGCCTTTTTACCAAATCTAATGTTTATGGATGCATTAATAAAAAAGTGAGTCGTTAAATCATCAGAATTTATCATCGTCATTTGGAATTGGACCAAATGTTTGCGAATACACAAAGNTTTACTAAATCTAATGTTTATGGAGGCATTAATAAAAAAAGTGAGTCGTTAAATCATCAGAATTTATCATCGTCATTTGGGATTGGACCAAATGTTTGCGAATACACAAAGTTTTGCATAAGTAAGTTTGGAAAAAGTTAATACGAGTCTTTTTATAGGATTCGTGCCCTTGATTGAAAATAAATTAAGCGTACAACTCTTGACCCTTTGTCAATGAGTTTCAGATTTTAATTTTATATAAATGTTGTATGAAACGTGTGTGATCAGGGGCAGCTGGACAAGTGAGTTTTTTTTAGTAATTGGACCAAATGTTTGCGAATACACAAAGTTTTGCATAAGTAAGTTTGGAAAAAGTTAATACTTATGAGTCTTTTTATAGGATTTGTGCCCTTGATTGAAAATAAATTAAGCGTACAACTCTTGACCCTTTGTCAATGAGTTTCAGATTTTAATTTTATATAAATGTTGTATGAAACGTGCGTGATCAGGGGCAGCTGGACAAGTGAGTTTTTTTAGTACAAAGTGACCAGGCTATAATATAGAAGGACAAACGTGTTCGTTGGGCAAACGTTTTCTAGCCATGACTATATTTGTAACTATGCGCGTAGCAACCAATTGTCCAACGATGTTCTTTGACAATTTGCTAAAATATCTTCCATTGAGGACCGATTGTGTACGCGTACGTACGTGCATTAGGTTTATCAATAATTTATCCCTGAGAGCGTAAAGGATGATTGAAATCTCGCAACTTCCAACCAAGGTGAGTATATTCGCTTTCGCACACACGCATAAGCATATTCATGTGGTATACACCCTTCTCTCCACTTTGTCTCAATTTCTGTGAGCAACGAGAGAAATGTAAGCAATGACAGTCAGTGGAGCATGGATCAGAGTAAAAAAAAGACAAAGAAATTAATTCTATTTCCATCTCTTCATCTCGATTCCTCGTTTTTTATGTCTTTGGCTCCTTGATTTTGTCTCAATTAATTTTTAGGTCGGCAAGTCGAATTGAATTGATACTTTGCGCTGTCTCCAAAAGTTTAAAATAAATTTCTCTTCTTTTGTGATCGAAACAGCTCATAGTTTTAAAGGAGTCTTTATTCCGCTATCGTCGAGCATTCACGACACCATCAATATTGAAGTCCATAAAAGCTGCTATCATATTACACTTTCATCTCTGCCTCTGCACTCTTATCTTCGATACGACGACTGTATTTACGGAGGAAATGGGGAAAATTGTCGATACAGTAAAACTTGTGTGTGTGTCCCTCTCTCCCTCCGACTTTCGAGAAGGAGAGTGGAGTACCATCGAGTAAATTATTGTTATGAGTTCTTCCTCCCCTTGCCTACACACACACAACTGCTGGCTTGATTTAGAGGCGCGTAAGAGCGGGAAAGACGAGGCCCTTCTGTGCTCGACACCTCGCACAAGAAAGTGTGGCAGAACGGACGTATTTATTTTGAAAGAGAGAAGAAGCCCCTGGACACGGTACATTTCCTCAGTGCCTTCCTACCTCATTCTGCCTGCTCGCATATATCCTGGCGAGGAGCGTGTAAGACGCTACGAGATGACCCTAGATTACAGCCTTCCTTGAAGAAGTTTGAGTGTGTAGGAAAATCTCATGTTTCTCAGGCTCTTTAAAATTCTATCAGATTTCGTTTTGTTTCTCCCACCACTTGAGCACGAACGCAGGCCATTCTGAACTGATTTGGGGGAAAGGAGCTCCCGTCAACATCTATTTGCGAGGGGAGTAAATCATGTGAACTAAATACAATATATATTGTTATCAGAGCCACATTCCATGCATTTATGGGGCTGTGTGTCATGACGCCTAAGTGAGACGGCGAAGGAAAATATGTGCCAATGCCACCACATTTTCTCTCCCATTCCACTCAAATACACTGCACGCTGCTAAATGAAAGAGAAAACATGTACATAGGTGGATTGATTGACTCTCGAGAAAAAAAGGGGCTCAGAGAGAAAGGACGAAATGACAAGTGGGGAAAATACACGGTCTCTTGCTTCACAATGAAATGAAATTTTGTGGCTTGAGATTTCGTGTCCCACTTTGAGCGTTCGATTCAGTCGTTCAGATTTCCTTGCCTTGCGACCTCTAAACTCAGCCAATGGAAATGTACGCAAAATTCCCTCGAGAATCAATAGCTGTAATGATCATGGTTTATTCATATTAAAACGGGCTAAAATTTACTCTGATTTAATTGTATGTGAGCTAAGTACGTTGACAAAATCCGCAAATCTAATTTTTTCATTATTTTTAGCATAATGAGGGCACCGCCAGAATCAACGGATCAAATGAATGAGTGGAGAACAATTATCTGCCTATACTCCCCCATTTTAAATTGGACTAATGAGATTTTTATACTTACTCATCTCATCGTCAACAAAAAAATGCCAGTTCTTTCATTTCAAAACACAAATATGAAAACCAGCAAGAAAGGGCTTATGTAAGTGGACTTTAAGAGAGACACGACAGAGTAGTGAGCCCTGGTATGTACCAACTAACTTCTTTTTCCAGAGACATTCAATCCAAAAATAAAAAAAAATAATGATCATGTCAAATTATACGATCAGATTCTCCTTTCTCTTGTTTATTCCACATGAGAGGCTTGCACAAAGGGATTCTATTTTTAAATGGTACATTCAAATAATGACTTGCTTCCCCTCTGATTACGTCAGTCATTCCAAAGGAAGATAATGAACCGTAAAGCTCAGGTTAACTTCGCCTTTGCACTCTAATTATTTGTCCCTCCCAGACTCGATAATTCGAGTGAAATGAGCAGAATCCGAGTTCCTTTACTCATTTGTCAAGGTTCGTCTTTCCACAATGTACGTAGGAGTCAGGTTTCATGCAATTATTTCGACTGGTTCGCAAAAAAAGTGCACACACACAAAATATGTATAGGCTTATTGTTTAAGGGGAACCAAATGGCAGGATTTACAAAGAACACATAATGATAATTCCACTCGTTTGATCATCAAAATCTTTTACCAACTTTCGAAGGATTTTGAAGAAAAATCCCTTCGCAAAAATGACAGAATCAGTTGACGGAATTTGAAAAAGGATGGATTTAGCGGCGGAAATCACAGAGCTGACACGGATTCTGCATAATATTAAAAAGGGTTTAATAAAATACGCTGCCCTTTACATCACCAGGAAGAGTGAAAATGTGTGCCTTGTGTTGTGGATACGTAGGCATGCAGAGAAATTACTGTTGTCCGGCGGCAGTGAGATGTCACGAGTGGCATTCCGGAATTATGATAAATACGCTTTTGCTCCAATCTTTTTCTTACCTAATTTCATAAGCACATCTTCCTGCCTGATTTTAGTATTCGAGTTGAATGCGTCATCCGAGTTATCAGAATCTTGTTCTGAGAGCAAAAGTGTTGTCACGTTACCTGCCCCTTGTGTTCCTGCGCTCCGTAAAACTTCATCTGTATACTATTCTCGAGCGCTGAGCAATTTCTTAGTAGCTTCCGCTCCGATAAGAATTTCGGTGGAAGCTCTTGTAATAAGGCCTTTAAGCTTCCTCCGCTACTTCCTTGAAGCCCATTATGTTGGCTAATAATAAGAAGCCGGGTAATTGAATGGGGGGTTGTATAACTTTCCCCGGAAATGTTTCTCTCATGTTGGCCCTGCTCCGTGAGTGGTGCGCTGCTTCTCTGCGCAGTACAAGAACTAAAAGTATTTTTTCCGTTCCTGAATCCACTCTCTGCTTAACTTCAATCTTGTGATTTGTGTCATTCTCGTCTTCCCTGTCTTTGTTTATCCTGCTGTAAGTCGCATTATAATAGGGCAAATCCGAAGGCAATATTATAAGATCCTTTCAAAAATATACCGTCTCAATTCAGCCTCTCCTCCTTTTGTTTTTTATACTTGAGAAGAAAGACATGATCATGATTACAATCTTTCTGAAAATGGAGAGAGAGATGCGATTGAGACGGGAGAAGGCTAAACAGCTCCGCTAAATTGAATAACTCGTGGAGAAGAAGAATGGAGGAAATCTAGTTGTCATCCAAAGTCTTCCTTAGTCTCCGTCTTTCCTCTTGTTTTCCTGTCTCTCAGAATTAGAAGAGCACTACTCCTATTGTTAATGCAGTCGTTAAGCACAATAATAATTATTTTTTGATTGACATCCCACTTCCTTCCCTCTTTCATTTCTAGTGCTTTTGAAGCTAATGCGTTTTGGGAAATTAAATAAAGGCGACATTTTCAATCCAAGCTAATTGGGAAGACGCGGATGCTCCATGCAATCATTAAGTTGATAAACGGAAGTCTAAAAATGGACGAAAGCAGATTCTTCGAAACATGTAACAGTAGACTGTCTCCTACAGACAACCCCGAGTTTTGATCCTTTTCCGAAAAGGAAGCCAGGAAAGCCTAGACGCTTTGGCGCAAACACACACCGCCTTTCAGCTCGCTAATTGTTTTGACATTCCACCACTTTCCCCTGTGTCGGGAGAAAGTCGCCAGCCACACTTTTAGAGGCAGGTTCTTGCGGCAGTATGATTTGATAATAATATATTTTTCTTCTCAAATTCTGAATCTGCGTGTAGCCCTTAAGCTTCTGTATCTATAGTGGTGCGGCTCTGCACAATTCCAGCCGAGAGGTGGCAGTGTGGAAATATCTATTATGACTAGGGAATGCTGACTACGTAGAGCAAGTCACTATCATTCAATTTTCCGCACAAATTCACACAATTCTTTGCTTATATGTACGTCACTCATCTCTTCAGCGATTTAAAAAAAATAGATTTTCCCCTTGACACATTAAATGCGTGAGGTACATGGAGAACTTGTTGCGCTTCAATTGAGAAAATTTTGCCGCAGGTGTACAGATTGGAAACAGATTCCTTCCCATACAGACTTTTGCTAAAACATCTTAAAAGTCATCTGTCAACATTCTTTTAGTAGCATGTTGCAAGTTGACGGACTTGCAGCTTGTTAATGCCAATCAAGTCAGTCACATCACGATTTTAAAGGAAATTTTTAAATCCAACAGGAAATATTTTGCATTCCTCGCTTTCCATTTTTGACAATGGCATGAGAGTAAATATATGCATAGTGTTGTCGATAATTAACGTTTTATATAAAGAACGCAAGATTTTACCTGGCCTCGCCTACTTTTCTCAATCAGTTTTTTTCCAATGCCGTACGCTTGAAATGGTGCTGTGAGCGTATGACTCTCTCCCTCCGGTAAAGAAATGAAAATGATGTAATACATAAAAATATTAAAAGTTGTTGATGTATCTGCGCACATTACAAGACCCGGATCCCTATTAGTATCCCATTTAATCGGTATACAATGTCAGCTTCAACTCCTTACAAATCATTTGCCCTCTCTGAAAGCCGCGAGGAAAAAGACTCAAGTACGAAGGTTTTTTTTAAAAAGTTCTTGTTACAACATTTTGTTTTTAAACGCACCTAACATCTCTTACATTTAGTTATTTCAGTCATACTTTTTTTATCGGCGTATGTGACGGCGTACCAAAATGTCATAAGAGCATGCTTCCCCTGCATACATACTCTCTACGAGTGTCTCTATCAAGATGCTCTTTTTGCAGAGAGAGAGAGAGAGAGTTGAAAATAACAAGTTGAGTACACGGAATTGTACGATTGCAATCATATTTTTCCCTTGCCCATATACCCCTAAATAAATAGAAAGAGAGATGTTGTCATACACTCCTTTTGCCAAAATAACGTTTCTTAATACCCCCAACTTAGTTTGCACAAGCACTGCAGAATAAAAAAAAATACAGCAACAGCAGTGTGGGAAAAGAACCTCTCCCAGCAGAGTATTATCATCATCATACGAGGAGATTTACCAAGAAGAGGGAAAAAACTGCTTCCTTGTCTTGAGAGAGTGCGATTCAGATTACGATTTGCATCGAGAGAAAGAGGGAAGGGCTGGTGCTGTTGCTGAGGCTTAGCCTTCCTTCTACCTAACACCGTTTCCTCTGCATCTGACTTCCATATGTTCGAATGGAAGGAAACGACGATCGTCTTATTACCATCACTGCACACTATTTTTTTCCTGTAACGTAGGGCCCCAAGCAATAATGCAAATAGAAAATGAACAAACTTATCTGGAGCAGGTACCCAAAAAGTGGAGCCGTGCAACAGTGTAAGATTCCTGGACTCGAGAGATGTTTTGGGTGTTGCTCAATACCCGAAAACTAAGATAAGCCATGGTGCGTATAGGTAGCATGAAGAAACCTATGCAATTTCCTCAGCTTCATTATTTTTATGAGCTGAGCTAAACACCAAAGAGATATGATAATGAAGAGGCAAAGCTTATATGATTGGTATTTCTTCCGGGAAACGAGTCGGAGAGCTCTCACTTTTTTGTCATTTCGACTAGCTTTTACCAAATCAGGATAATGTCCACAGTTCAAGAGAAAGCCGCTTGCGGAAGAAATCTTCTTGAGGGCGGATAATTGGAGCAAATGTTGATTTCCACTTTTAATGGCGAAATTGCCCATGTAGCAGTTTCGTTGAGTGGAAGAGTGGCGAGTAACCTTTTGCATGGGCAGTTGCTATCTTGTTACCATTTCATGAGGCTATTTTTGTAGTGAATAAGCTTTTAGAGATAACCGAGTTCGCCATTTTGACGCTTGCATTGCTCATGTTTTTTACCCTATTTTCTCACTCCCAGATAAAGGGCTTATTTGGCAAATTGTAACTTTTCGGGTATGAAACACGGAGAGACAGAGCGAGAGGGTGAAATTGAAATGTATTTCATTTTGCAAGGAAGTGAGACTTGTTTGCTCTCTCATTTCCAATCGTTGCTCTGTTGACTCATAAAATACATCAGCTTTTAAGCAAAAATTGTTCAGGGAGCTTCCTATTTTCAGAATAGTTTCATCTTAAAATTTAGTCTGTGTGCTTGCTGAATCTAATAAAATCTCGTGCTGGAGGGGAGCACTCAATTAGGGAAAATTGTTTACTTTCTCATTCACAGCCTGAAATATTCGAGCAATGCGGGGTGAAATTAAATAATTGTTTATTTATTAAGCTTTTCCGTTTTCCTTGGAGAGGACCTACTGCATTACGTCCATCATATCATCGCGAGTAGATGAGTTATGCACTCCTCACTCGCTCACTCACCCAGTGCTGAGATATGATGAGCTAGGTGAAAGTTCTGCATCTTTCCATTTTACATGACTGCGTTTTCGTCAAGCCGGGGAGCATTAGCCATCAGATTCATT
>JAHZMY010001298.1:0-10593 GCA_027743915.1 Seira sanloemensis
AATACACAAGTATTAATGAAATCCTATGAAAACCGGTGAAGAATGGAGATGATGTTGACTGTTGACTCATGGCGTTCCCTTGGACCCAGGCAGGTGTGCATGGTCTGAGTCTGAATGGAGATCTCGTAAAAATTATTGCGAAACCAGCAGTTTCCCACTTTTCAACATTTCAACAGAAAGGTTCCAGCGAGAAGCGCAAAACAGCTTCACACAAATAACAGCATGACAAAAGGAGCTCGTAATAAAAAATGGTCAGAACAGAACTCAGAAAGGGTTAGGGTGACGTTTGACGTTATTGAAGCCGAAGCAAAAAACGAAAAAAAGGGTTGATTCCATTCGATCCTTGAAACGATCTCTTTTGGTTGGCCAGCAGCCTATATCAGCCTAACGTTTTTTATAAGATCAGTTGAGGACGGCTCTGGAGATTTGTTTAAGATCACGTCCAAACATGAATGAAGAAAGTCTCTGATGATTCTCTTATCTTCTTCCTTTCGCCTTCCCGTGTCAAAGAGAAGTGAGGAAAAAGGGTAAAAGAACAATTCACGTAACCCTCTTCAGTCAGCCACTACTGCCACACACACAGTAAAAATATATGCATAAAGCAATACTAATACTTAATGATGATGATAAACTCTTGTTTCTTCTCACTCATTCTTGCCCTCTCATTCTCATATCGAGATCGAGAGAAAGAACAAAAAAAATATGCACTAGTCTCATTTTTATCATTATGGGAGACAATAACAAAAAAAGCACTTATCTTCTCCTGAACTTGAGTTAATGTTGGATTGTTCTCCACTTCTTTTGCCTGTAATGACTCTAGCTTAGCTAGTTTACCATTATTATGCATAAAGGCTATATAGTTTCGCTGGCTATATAGTTTGAGTTGTGTGAGGAAGCTCTTCTGGCCGTGTAACATTTTTTTATCATTATCACCAACATCTCTCCCCTTTTTCTCAAAACACAAAACAATCATCATGCAAGTAAGTACATACCAAATACTAATACACTTGAAGGAAAAAAAGCTTAATGAATTTGTTACAGTGCACAATTCATAAGAATAAGAATTTTTTTTCTTAAAGTGAGAGAGAATGGTTCTCAGAACAAGACTACTCAGGAAAGCCGGTGATCTTCTCTTTTTCTTCTTCATTTCTTACAAGATGCCATGCCATATGCCAGGCCAGGTAATAACAATTTTGAGAAGAAAAAAAGATGGGCCAGAAACTCTCAAAACTGTGTGTTCTTGTTCTTGGTCAATAATGGAGGAAACCTGCTTTCCTCGGCTTCACATATATACTTAATTTGACATAATGAAAATGCGACTGGCAAGCTTTTCTTTGGCTACATGGCATATCACATATCATATCCTCTCTTCTCCTTTTGCACATATCACATCCCTTTTGTACCTGATAAAAAACTGTAATGAATTAGACAAAAAAAAGTTTGTTTTGAAAAGAGCTTTTGTTAAGGGCGAGGAGTGAGGAGAGGGATATGACTATGCATGAATCTCCCTGGTTGAATTCAAAGACAGATTTCGCCACATTTGCATAATGTGAAACAAGCTAAGTTTTTTTTGAAACATGAGAAAAGTGGAGTCTTTTCAAGCAGAAGACAAATGGCTTGGAGTTTAAAGAGAGCAAAAAAATGAGAGGTTCTCACACAGAAAAAGGGTGCCAAAAGCTAAAAAGCTATCTGAGATGGGCCTATCCTGAGGAGAGATAACGAGGAAGACATGCCTGAAATAATTAGGTGAGCAACAAAAATTAATAAATTAAGATGCGTACAAAAAGTTTTAGTTGTAAGTTATTACGAAGAGATAAACAAACAAAACATTTTCCTCGTTGTTTGTAACCCGAGAGCTCAAGCCTCAAGCACAGAATTAAGAATCTCCTCTCTTGGGCTTGAATGGATAATGGATCTCGTTTAAAAGAGGAATATTTAATTTGAAAAAAATATTTATTTTGTTCTCTGCAGTGAGCAGACAGCAGAGAATTCTGTAATGATGTGATGGGTTATGAATTTTGGTTTACGAGTTCCATTTATATATTTCTTTCAGTTAATCGTTTCTCAACAAGGGCAATGGTAAAATCTGTAATACTCACGCGTTACGCAATCGCAGTAAGCAAAATTCTGCAAATGAAATAGTAGGCACGTACCACTCGTAAAATCTATGCAGATGGATTGGAAACGGCAGAAATCGTTAAAAAAAGTCTTTGTGTAATAATACACATCATCGGGATAGAATGAGACTCGAACTCGACTCGAGGATAATAATAATTTCCAGAGAGAAATCCTTTATTGAATTATTGTTTTGTATAAAGAGCTGAGACGGTAGAGATTTTGCTTTTGAAAGGTTTTTGTACTTTAGAGGACCTTTAAAAATTGAATTGTGATGATGATGGTTTCACGAAAACACGTAATCCTGAAGCAAGTCCCGTCAACACCAACCGCGTTTACATAAAACTTGTACTGTTCCGGTGAGTACGTGTAGAATAGCTAATTACAAGATTTTTATTTTTTTAAAGTAAAGTTACGCCTTGCATTCTGAATCCTGCACATTGAACATAAATAGAATTAATGTTTTTTTTGCTAACGAGAAGTCGGGCTGATTGCGAAACAGATGTAAATGTCTTTTGTAAATTCGTTATGGGGCAAAATGCTATAAAATACACAAGTGAATATAGTAGTGAATAATATAGTAGTAATTCTCTCTGTGAGCAATTTTATATTGGATTGAAAAGCGAACAAAACGAATAATTCGCAAACTATAATATAACATAACGAACGTATATTGTTTATTGTAAAAAATTACCAAACATATATTTTAAATCCTGAAACCTCAAACACTGCTGGCGAAAATTATGGCTCCTGTACAAAAATGCTTATTAAGATTATTGCTTACATAACAAATTCTAAGGATTTTTTTTGTTTTCGCACTGACGTCACATTCCAAAAAACAAAACTATTATAATTGCTATTCTTGTGTATGAATTTTTGAGAATCATTTGTACTCCTTTCCTCGTGAACAATCTTCCACACACTTGGTTTAATTTCGAACCTGACGTTGGTTTGGACAAAAGCGGATATAATACGCAAAGTTGAGTTGACACAAAATTAGGCTGACGCCTGACCTGTCAGACCTTTTAAAATCTACGCACGAAGGAAAACAATCTCGCATTTGGCTTTTTTTGGCAAATTGCTCATCCACAATCACAACCAATCATTCGTTCTTTTTTCAGACCGAAGACTTCAGACCAATTTCAAGGGGAGTTGGGAGTTGGGACGATGGAGTTGGCTCGAAACATCTCTAAACGAATTATCATTACTATAATTGCTGCACTTGGCGACACTGGGCTTGCGTAGTTTAGTATTTTGGCACCTCCCTCCAAACGCTTCATTCATCATATCATAATAGTCGAAATTCGAAAATCCCGCGAAAATGGATGGCATGGATTCTCACGCTGTAAAAATATCTGTAAGGAAAATACGAGAATATAATAATTTTCTGAAAGGAAACCTTTTAAATACGCAATTAAGAATGAACGCTAATTAACCGTAATATTTCTTATCGACGAAATGATCATCACCGCTGGTGCCCTCGGCGGGACCAACATATCTATATATATGGGTGGGACTCGGACCTGCAACGACATTGTTGTTTCCCGGAAAAGACCCCTCCAAACCTGACGCCTTCCCAGTGATGGGGACAATCGCCACTGCAACCAAAATCGGCAAAATTAAATGGTTAAATCTTGACCGCGCATTTTTTAAAAATTATCAATAAAATTATGTTTACTTACCTTTCTTATCACTGGACACGATCAGGTTGACATTCGCATCAATATTCAAAGTCATGTTCCTCTTGGCCCTCTCCTCCGCCTCCCTCCTCTGCTCCTCTCTAAACTCCCTCCTCCTCCTCCAGGAATCCAAGCACTTTCTGAAGCAGCATGAATACAGCGCAAACGTCAGGAAGACGAAGAGGAGGANATACAGCGCAAACGTCAGGAAGACGAAGAGGAGGATGTAGCAAAAGACGGTCGCCGCGAAGAGGAAGATTTGGACAATTTGCTCCGATTCGGCGTCGTCCATGCTGGAGGAGGAAGACTCGATCCTTGGTTGAAACAGCGTTTCTGATTTACATGGACTCACACTTCCCTCGACAGTTTTTGTATGATTAACTTTTTTATATTAACCACGTAACGCACTTCACACATATAATTTTGACTCCTCATAAAACCCAAACAGAAATTCCTGGAAAGCTAAAGATCTGTTATAATTCCGCACAAAACTAATTTGTTCCAAGAACTGAATAATTAGTATTAATAGTCGCCTTGTTGATGGCAATTATAGTAAATCATTAACTTGTTTGGAAAACACAAATCGATCAGAGGCAAGATTAAATGGTTTCAGCTACTGCTGCCACTGCCACCACACCACCACCACTACATCCAGCACGTCAAAGAAAATGGCGAAGACAAACTTCCAGATCCAAACTTGACGATGATTTCATTAGAAGAAAAAGGTTTTGAGAATAGCTCTTTTTAGACTCTTGTTAGGTAATATTTAAATTAATGTTTTTTTCCACAGCTGACTTAAATCCAATCCTCTGCAAAAGTGACCACGAGATTATCACATCTCCTAGGTTCTAGAATCACCTTCAATATCTTGTTTACTGTGACTGGGAGGAATTTAATTTAAATATTTATCTTCTCAAGCAAACAACAAAATGCATACCTACACTCAGGCAATACCTTTGTGGGCAAGTGGGCATTCCACTATCTTTTCATGACAATAAATTTTTTTGTGAGTGCCATCATCCAACATCCAACGCATATCATAATTTTTTTGTTCTCGTCTCTGGAGAACCTAGAAAACCCAGAATGGAAGCTGGAGTCGGTCCATGCAACAAGTTTTTCAAGAATACATATGGCATGACATATAGAGGCTGTATAGGCTACAGCACCCGGGTTCAGGTGGGCCGGTAGGGTGCCAAGTGCCAGCAGCTCATGATTGTTGATTGGACGTGTTTTACGTGTAAAGCCATTTTTTTAAAAACGCATTATAAAAAATTCATAGGGAGATTGCTGTGATTTTTGTTTGCGCTTTTGATTCCCTGTCCGAAACATACACATTGGAATGGAGGTGTGTACACGCCATAGGATAACTCACCTGTGTGTTTTCAGTTTTTTCTGCCGAGTTCAACTTTATCTGAGGAAGAAAAAAAAATCATATTGGACCATGGGAGCTCTTTTTTTTGGCTTGACACAAAAATTAGGTTTGATTTGATGATCACGGTTTCTCTCTCAATCATAGCGAACTGGTAAAATCTAGTAGATATGGGCTCTAGGAGAGAAAAGTTGTAAAGATTTTTTCCTTCCTTCCAGGCTTTTGTAACGAAACAGTGTTCTTGGAACTTTTGGAAGGTTTTGGGTAGCCCAAAGGCAAAAACGCTGGAAAACAAAAAGCGGTGATGATGATGATGATGACATTGGCAGAATATTGCGTGGTGCGATATCATTCAGTCCACTGCCATCATCATCTAGCCAATTTACTTACCAAGCCAATGGCTTTTGCTTGACCTTGGTCAGGATTTTTTTTGTCAAATTCCTTTGCATGTTACAATGTATGTACGTGTTCGAATATTATGAGCTTGGGACTGACCAGTGCCTTCCCATATATCCCTATAATGTGGAATAACAGGTTTCATAATTTCCCTATTGCTATTGGACCATGCTTGAAAGTTTCTAATAATTGATCCGGGTATATACATCTTTGTATGAAGATCAAGTAAGGATTTGGATATAAAAAATCGGGTAATAAAGCTAAAAGACGTGAACGAAAGCAATTATGTAGATGTAATGAGTAATAATGAGATTGGTATATGTAAATGAGCCGTTGAGAATTTTTGATTCGAGTCCAATTAATATATAATTACTTCATGTTTCTGATAGCAAAGATGAGCATTTAATTGACGTATGCAAATTGGCCAAAGTATGCATTTTATGCAAATATGTTCCATTAATTTATATACATGTTGTAGTTGATTTTATTCAATTTTCCTTTAAATATTTACGATACTGGTCTGCTACGTAAATGTAGAATCTTTTAAGAAGAACGACAAAACCGGTTGATTATTAGATAACATTTGATTTGATTAAACTAAATCTTTGGCTGGATTAAATACCTCATGATATCCAAACCTAATATTAGTTACGAGATTTGTGTGTGCTGTATTTTAATTACAGTGCTGATCAAGATACTCAACAAAAACAAAATATATGTATTTATAACATTTTAAAACAAACTTGTCAACTTTGAAAAAAGCTACATAACATAGTATAATTATAATAGTAATACTTTGACTGATTCTCGTCGGTCGACTGATTGGTACATAGTGCACAGGAAGGTATTTTGTATTTTGTCACCCTTATAAGTATATCTATATCTATAATCAATTAATTCATGATGCTAATCCTGAGATTTTTCTTCTCAAAAAATAATTAAAAGTTGCAAAAAATATTTACTATATAATGTAAATGTAATAGTAATTATAACACATCTTCTCAACTAAATCAAAAGCTGATTTAATAAACTACTGCATATTATCAGTAACAAGTACAACTAATTTGCATATAAGAAGCATAGAAAATGTTTCAATATTCAATTGAGTAAAGTTGGATGATATTGATGATTGATTGATATTCAATAATGTTGATGACGATTCTAAAAGTTGGCTTTTTCCCGGAAGTTTACCATTTTCGGAAACAGTTTTTGATCTATCACTTAATAATTATTATACATAAACACCATTACATACTTGGGTAATATAGTGTTTAAGTTTTGCCTACAAATAAATTAAGCTGGACTGTGAACAAAAGTTGGAGGAAGAGTTGATATGTCTTCGTCTTCATCTGAAACTGAAAAAAATTAATATAAAAAATGTTAATATAAATTTTTTATTTCTAAACAAAACTAGATTTTTGTCTAATTTTGTCAAGCCTCAGCCACATAAAACACTAGTAAGAATAAATATTTAAATTTAATTACCAGAAGCATTAACTCTGAGAAATGAACTTTGCCCATTAGCTTTACTGGAAGGAACACGATTATCATCCGCGACTAGAACTTTGACATCACAGTTTCTTTTACTGCTGCTGCTGCTTGTCGACTCGCCCCCAGACTTTGGATAATCTTCGGAGCCAAACTCTATACAATTAAGAACATCAAATCAATTAGCTCCCAACTTTAACTATACGATTTCCAAAACAATAACTCTATAGTCTTCTCAGTCAGGTTCAGTTAACTATTTCTTACCAGAATAAGGTACAGTCAAATCTCTGAATCCCCAGCCCCTTCCGGCGACCTCCCTGAAGGTCGCAAAGACCCTCGCTCTCGCGCAAACGACGCCAACGAAGCAGAATACTGGAACGATGAGAATTGTCAGTCCCATGAATATGATTATCACAGTTGAAAAGTATTTAAGTTCAGGATTTCTGTGGACATCGTCCTCATCCTCAGGTAGTTTCAGGAGGTGACTCGAGTTTAGGGCAGGCATTGACTCATTCAGATGACCTGCTGCTGCTGCTGCCGCCGGGGCTGCCGTTGTGGTCAGGTTGGACATGGTATCCAGAAGGGTTGTCGTGAGGTTGTTGAGGATGGTTGACGCTTCTAAGGCGACGACGCTCGCCAGTGTGGTGTTCTCGGCGGTTGTTTGTGGGGTGTCGGTGACCGCCGCCATCGTTTATAATAGTCTGAGGAAAAAGGAAGGGGAGAAGAAGACGAGGTCCAAAATGCCGAGGTTTTTTCGAGAGGATATATCTTAGTCGCAATCACGCATATTCAGGGCCTGTAACAAATGAGAAAAATAAAAATTCATTAATTTATGAAAATTATATAATATGCAGTATGATGTGACACGGTTTTAAATTTAAATTTTTAAAATTAAGTTTAGTAGACTGAATCGGTAATAACTAATCGAATAATAAAATATTTGCCAGAATCAGGCATTTTAAGAACCTTTGCAAACGACCCGAATCAACTATCAGTTATATGAAAAACGGAGAAATTAGTTTGCATAACCATTAGGAAATGTCTTTAACGCACTTTATCACATCTCAGACGTCCAAAAATGAGACAATTTTCGGCTCCACAGAAAATACTTCTTTTTTTTACCAAGAATAAGGAATTGCTCAAATCGTAATTTAATCTCTCATAAAAAGTGGCCATTAAATCCCCTCCCTTCCCGAAAAATTACCTTCGGCTTAATAGCAATTACGGATAATTAGCAAAAAATATTATCAATTATATGCATGTCGTTTTATGTATATTACGAGATTGACATCAATAATATTATCGAGCGAGACACAAAATTACGGGAAATTACACAGAAAAAAACGATATAGTTTTGCCTTAATTTACTCAGGCCGCTGTCTCAAAAGTCATTATTACGAATTACGAGCGCTCTCATTATGCAACATCACGTTTTCATGTGAGTCTATATATATTTAAGCCAAACTTAATTTTTTCCGTTCTCATATTCTCCTGTATTTCAACCAAAATGCCAAAAAAAACTACATAAACTATACCTATTGCCTATTAACTACACAGATAAATGTAGTACATCAAAGCTTATTCATTGGCTCTTTGCAATCAAGAGCTTCTGCACAGTTGTTTTTTTTGGCATATCCCCGACTCGACTCTTATAGTTTGTTCACTGCTCAATTGCAAATATTGAATATTCTCATTATTAAATGAGCTTCAAGTCGGAATCCTTTGTTCACTTGTGCCAAAGCCAAAACTTTTATCGGAAAATTACCTGTACGAATACGAACCACACAAACGTTTTATTTTCATACATGGTTCAAGCAAAATGTGTGCGAATCGCGAATGTGTGACGTGTATTATATTCGAAGCTATGGCTTTTGTGAATCATAATGAAAACCGCAAACAGCGCTCTTGAATTAAGCAGATAGACAAACATCGATGAGTTTGATGAATTGCTTATAAGCCTTATTAAGAAGGCAGCAGCTATCTCTCGAGAGAGCCAATCAATTTTGTTTTTGCATGTGACAATAAATTAGCAGCAGCAATTAGATTTGGTTATAAGTGCGACTCTGACTCATTCCTTCTCATTCCGGATATTTGCAAAACTTCTTGCGATATATGATGATGACTTTTGGCTGTTGCTTCCACCCTACTTTACTCTAATTAGTCATTAGTTAGCAATATAATGATGCGCCAAACACAAGCCTCTTCTTCAGCTTTTATGCCTTTTTTGCGAATTTGACCTTTTCAACTTGGGCTGAGAGCATTTACATTCGCACTCAGATATTTCCCGTTCCCAAAGCCAATTTCCCTTGTTTTAATTAGAAGCACTTAAAAATTCTTCTTATGGAACGCATATGAATATGCCTACGTGTGACATTGAAGATATAATTTCTAGTTCCAGTCTTCCAGTTTGCGTGTGTGCTTTCATTCTTTCCAGAAAAATGAAGAAGGAACTTTTGCTTTTTTCATGGAAGTCAGAAAACCGTTCCAAGGCTACTGACACTACTATACATACATACATATGTATATATCTGTGGCTGCTCAATAAATGAATTAGATCGATCAATACTGTTCCAAGTTCCAATTCTACTTTCCAGGCCTACTTCTCCTTCCCCGTACCAAAAAAGAGCATTACGTAGCGGCTTTTCCATGTGGAAAAGCTAATCATTTTCATATCCAGGCCATCATATTATTTAGAACGGAGAATCCGGCAAAAATATGGCTTTAGCCTAAATTCTAATGTGATAAACTGACAAGCTCATTACCATATTATGTGCTATCAATAACAGTAATAACAGCTTAAACTGACACACATTTATTTTAAAACCTAATCACACTCACCATACACACAAAGCTTTTTTCCTTTTGATCATGAGTCATGACTCACGATTAATCACAATCAGCCTTTTAATAATGGAAATGGAAATATTTTTTCGCGTCTATTTTCTCGCTCGTCATAAATAAACTGTCTAGCCTCAACTTATATGCAATAATGATTATCAAATCCTCTGTGCATTTTCCTACTTCCTCATTCCAAAAGTGGACATTGTCCCAACAAGTATGTACACATACGATTTTCGATTGAGCAAACAAATTTTTTCCCCTCTGCTCTCACCCATCACACACTTCCCAAATATTATCCTAACTGAACAAAAAACCGTTCTCTCAAGTTCATGTACCCTCATATGAAAACTCAACGATGTATGGAAAACGACGACGATGATAATGATGACTATGAGATATAGAAAAAATTGGCCACATGTGGTTCACAGATGCTTTCAGTAAGTGTGAGTGCTCTTGCCCAAGGCTTAATAAAGGGCAATGCTTGTTTCCTGGGATTCGCACTCACTAAAGGTTACATCTTATCAGCCAAAAAATTTTTGCTGGAGACTTTTAATGGCCATCAATGCAATAATTAAAATAGAAATGCTAAGCAATATATCGTTCATGGCAGATTTTTTAAAAGAAACGATTTTATTAACAATATCAGTCACAGAAAAACAATTTAACAATCGTCTTCCTCAAAAATAACGGCAGGGCGAAGGAACG
>JAHZMY010001299.1:0-10114 GCA_027743915.1 Seira sanloemensis
GAAAGTTCCTCTTTGCTCTATATATGTTAGCTTGTGAAACAAAAGACGGACGTCTTCTCCGAAAACCGGATATATTTCAGAGTTCAGAGCTTCCGGTGAAAGCATATAGCTTGGATTATATTTATCTGGGAGAATAATCACATAAAGTTGAGTTGTACTATGCTGCCGATGCTGCTTCAAAAAAGATATCGGTGGTCCATGAAATCACTCATATTTTCCTACTTGGAAGTTGGAAAGCAGGAGAAAAATTCTCTTGTCATGTCATTGTGCAGAGGAAAAAAACTTTCCCTCATATTTTTCTCAAGTGACGGTTTGAAGATCTCGAGCCGTGATCTAAAAGCGATTCATCAATTTCAGGGTGAAAAGAGAGAGAAATTATGTAACTATTCTTTAGAGTGGATTTGAGATCAGCAGAAAAAAAGATGGAGAAAAATTGTGAAAAGCGAAGGAGAGATTTTTTTGGGGTAGAAAGTAGAAATGGTGAAAATGGCAAAAAGGTCAGATTTTCTCAGTAAATCAAAGTGAAAGTAATCCCTTACTACTACCACCACTACCCCATTCGACTTTTCCCTTTTTGCTATTGAGCACTGATAGAGAAAGAGGGGATGTTACACATATATAATATGTAGTATTTAAGTAAGTGGAGGTTTTTTATGTATACATTGTAGGCAGGCAGCCAAAAAGTTTTGCCGGTGCCGATAATGAAATTGCATGATGAGCAATAAAGTTGATTATAATGATGATTGGGGGAGCTGGAAAAAACCATTAAAATTTTTTGTCAGGGAAGAAAAAAAAGTTTTCCTCGGGCTTGGTACCGCAGGTATTGGGGGAACGAAAATTGAAGTTTGCCGTCATGCATTGTTCCCACCCTCGTGACGACGAGGCGACAACGGGGATTGTTTTAGAAGCTGGAATATATGTAGACTAAGGTTGACTCTCGATATTAGCATTTGCTAGTATAAGAATAGTCTCTGTGTAAGCCTCACTCAAAGATAAATTCCAATCCAATACTACGTATTCAATCTGCATAAGAATCTCCCTGCATAGACAGACATTTGTTTTTAAGTTGAATGATTCCTGTATAAGAAAATCTCTTTATAGCTAAGGACATGAAAACTTTACTCTGTATAAAAATTTCTCGTCATATAAAAATACCTCCCTATAGGAATATGTTGATCGCCTTCATTTAGATTTTATAGTAAAAGGTATAATAGATCCTACATGTTATAAGAATTAACTTTATAAAGAGGAACGTCTAATATAGAGTCAACTGTGATTCAAAAGCATGAGAATGGGTACTGCAGGTACAAATACGACATCCGGGTGTCCGTGTAACGGTATTGATACACTCTAGCTCCATAAAAATCGTTAGATTATAGGTAATACCCTCTCTGAACTTTTATTTTGAAACATTGGAGCATTGGAGGAGCCCATTTATAATCCCATTATTCCCATTAAATTCCCCAATCGCGAGGAAAACTTTTGTCGAGCACAAGGCACAAGACCCATGATTTTAAAGTAGTTGCTTAATTATTCCTAATTTCCGTTTCATCACACAGGGTGCCATGGCCGTCACTCAACTTCCCAACTGGAAATGTGAAAGTCGTGGGTGAAAGTGTGCTCAGGTAAGTAATAAAATTAGGGCTAAGTTAATTTGGGTACACATTCCATACGGCAGTGTTGTACGCCAACGGAAATGTACGTTTAACCGTTAACGGTCCAAAGAACACTTCAAGTTAGAACTTCTGACTTCTTGCACGTAACATTTAAGTAATATCGTCCCATTCCACCACGCAAATCTCTAGAAATGTGTGTGTATGTGTGTCCTCTCTCAAAACCATTTAATTATGGCAGGGTGAAAGTAAGGAGAAAGTCTTTGTAAGGAAAAGTGGAATGATGTGATATGACCCAATTATGAGCATTTTCCTACGAGCCAAAAATCACACACGAGTCAAGTTAAACTCTCTCTCTCTCTCTCAAATATTGGTATCATCAACCAAACCAATTTATCCTTTCTGGTCGACCGTGAGAAAAACTCATACTCTTGCACACATACTATAAGAATAGGATCGCAGGTAGCTTGATTATTACGTAGCTGAAGCATTCAGCACAATATAAACTTAAAAATGTTCGTCCGCATGTGAGCACATTGAACGCAAAACGTCATAAATGCATTCGGCACAGTTAGGCATTAACATCAAGCTTTAGCATCAGCAAGCATCAAGCAACATTAACATTAACATTTTTTGGCGCTTATCATTCAAGGTCAATGCTATCATGATAAGCTCGTGTGGATCTGGCTTGTGTTTCTTTAAATAAGCGCATATGGCGACTGAGAAATGTTTCGAAATAACGGATTTGATGAGCAGACAATGGGCGGGAAGTTGGATTTTTTTTATAGAGTTTAACGGTAAAAGGTCGCTGAAGACTTTGTGGCTTTTATGAAATACAAGCGACAAAAATGTTTCAACTTAAAATTTCATCAGGAATTCTGGGAAATTCAAAATCTAATGGTTTCGATTATGCATAATTCCAGCTACGTATGCATATTGGTCTTTGAGCAGTTTACTCATATCACCATCATTTCCATAAGACATTATAAAGCTTTCACCACTTTTCCAACGGTTTTTTTTAGAAATACCCAACCACAGAAAGTTTCTTCCAAGCAAAATTTTTTCCGTCGAAAAAAAAAGTTTCTCATTAATGGTCCCAAAGGTGTTATTATGGTATAGTATTACCATTCATACATGCATTTAATATTGAAAGAGAAGGACTGCCGTAACTGCTGAGCTTTTCCTTTCCTGCCTCTCGTCTTCAATGGCAAAAGCCATCACTGTATGAGCCCCTTTTGATGCATTCTCTCTCTCTCTCTTTTCTCCTCGAGAGGAAATTAGGTAGCCATGAGAAAAAAAACCTCATCTGACATCGACATCAGGTTGATAAAGCCAATTCTCCAACAAGAAGAAGAGGAGTATAGGAGGATGATGATGATGAGGCTGTCGTCATTTTCCCTCTTTCTCTCTCAAAAAGCATAATCATTACCCGATGCCAAAGCCACTTCATTTGGGTGGAGGTAGAGGAAAGTGCTGACAGGAGTGATTTCACCTTTTCTCTAAGAGAGAGAAAGAGGGAAGGGAAAAACGGCTTCCTCGACTTTTAGGCACGGGGATATATAATAATAACCAAATAGAGAGGAAAAGAAATTTTCGACTGACAAAGCATTAATGCGGTATAAAAGAGGAAATTATACAATATTATATCCTTTCAGGTTGAAGTGATGTGCTCTCGATAGAAGTTGTAAAAGAGATGGGGAGATTCTTTACTCACAAAATCAAGCAAATTATAAAACCATGAAGAACTTTGAGTTTTTTTTCACACAAACTTTGTTTTTTTTCTGGGGGATGAATGGGAAATCAGTGTTGAAAATATTTTTCAGCAGTGACAGTATTTTTACGAAGGCGAGTCGATATCAATATCGAAAGTCAGTAATACACATTTATTGTATATTCATCATATTGCCCCGTAGCCCTTACGTATGAAGGGACCCTTTATGATTTATTCGATGAATGCCTTCATCGATAAGTCTAAAAAATTAATTGAGAACCGTTCACTGAACTGCCAAAAATGCTAGCTTCCTAATGGACAAAAAGGTTTATGTTATTTAATACATACTTCATAATAATATATCCCGTCTCAGATCGCCCCAGTAATCCAAATTTAAGTCTGCTACACTCCTGCTATTTAACTTACATTGTTATGGCCCGTTCAACTAACTTGTTTTCGAGCCGTGTTTTTTATGTACCCTCATTAACACTTCCTCCAATTAACACCTTCTCCTCACTCCTTCCATTCATACTCACACATACATCCACACAGATGGGGATATTGTGGAGTGTCTTGTTGTTCTTATTACTGTTATTACCCAACTCTCGGCATTTTAATGGGCCTAGAGCTGAGCTGCTGCGGCTGAAAAAAGGGCATCAAAGCCCATTACTCCAGAGCTTGATGATGAGGTGAGGAGGAGAAAGGTAATACTAAAAGAGAAGCTCGTCCACATCCCCACATAATTAACACATTTTGCCATATATGCCCATATTATTACAGACTACGGGCGTTTTTTTAAGTTTGGAAGATATGTGCTCGTGTGTGTGAGACTGGATATAATATGCACCGCTGCTGCGGTTTAGGAACTAGAGTAAAAAAAAGGTGAGTTGGGAGCTGTGAGACGATCGTAAAAATAAGAGTAGAATGGCAATGAGACTTGAGTCTTGAGACTCGAGAAAAAAGAACATAGAGCATAAAGTTTTGAGTGCAAGCATAAAGCATACAGAGATGTTTTCGGGATGGATGTGGAATGACGTGTTGGAATCGAGAAGAAGAGCTTTGTTGACTCAAGTCTTTAACAGAGAGTGTGTAACATTGTCTAGACAAAGAGGACAAAACACCTGAAATCATGCATACCTAGTTTAGACTTGCAAATGATGTGAGAGAGAGGTGCTAGATATGTATGTATGTATGTATATGTTAGGATATACTTGACATCGATATGATATGTGACATGGGACGGAAGAGCAAAACGCGTACAAAACTTTGAAATAATTATTACGAACTTTAACAGAGAGTGTGTAACATTGTCTAGACAAAGAGGACAAAACACCTGAAATCATGCATAGTTTAGACTTGCAAATGATGTGAGAAATCAGAGCAGTCTGAAGTCTGAGTCTGAGGGAAGGGGGAGAAGAAGAATGGGATCGACGAAGCGAGAGGTGCTACTAGAGATATGTATATGTGTATGTATATGTTATGATATACTTGACATCGATATGATATGTGACATGGGACGGAAGAGCAAAACGCGTACAAAACTTTGAAATAATTATTACGACAGCCCACGTCTAAAATGAAGCTACTGAATGATGAGCTTATACAAATTTTGTTAGTCGCAAATGATGTTTAGGCCAGATTCTCAAAATGAAAATATTGACAAAAACTGACTGATTGTGAGTATCACCACGATTGTAGCAATTATTGTTGAGTAAATATTTTGCCCTGTATACCTATAAATCATGCATAAATATGTTCTAAATGATGTAGCAGTTTAAAAATATTTCTTAAAATCATAAGCTCTTATCATAAGCTCAACGTTTTATGGGAAAAGTTAAATCTTGGGTTTGGGGTACTCTGCGAAATAATTCCATGTTTTTAAAATTTGAACACATCATTATTTTTGAAAAAAGTATGTACCTTGGTTGTAAGAAGGCCTGTTGATATTGTCACTAGTATTGTTTCCCGCGCCCTTCGCCGCCCCATTCGCATAGTAGTAGCTAGACGCCGGGTACGATCTCGACTTCCTGAACCGGCTTCCAAAAGGTCTCGAGCTCGGATAATGGTATCCACTCCCTCCTCCTTCCCCGCCACCTCCGTCTCCCCCATTGTAAGGCTCTCCTCCTCCCTGTGCCCCACCAGCCTGGCCACCACCAGCCCCAGCACCCTGTGCGCCTCCACCTCCACCCCCTCCGCTGTTGTAATGGGAGTTCCTATAGCTATTGTGCGAGTTCCTGTAGTACGTGCTTCCCCCTTGATATCCCTGGTAGTGGGAGCCATGGTAGCCATTCTGGTAGTCCTTGTGACCCCCATGCCCACCCCCAGGATGTCCTTGGTAGCCTCCATGATATCCTCCACCCCTGTCGCCCCTTGAGCCCCCCTCCCCTTGATATGAGGGGCCGCCGGCGCCATAGTTGCTACTGTGATGGTGGCTATGGTGATGGTGGTGATGTGGTGGACGGTAGTTTTCTCGGGTGTAGTGGTAACGGTCATTGTAGTGCCCCCGGGGTTCACCCCCACCCCCACCGCCAGAGCTCGTCGACTCGTTCGAGGAGACCGAGTGGGGCGGTGGATGGGACGGGTTGTAACTGTGATTATGCCCGTTGTGATATCCACTATTGCTTTGGCTGTGACTTGGCGATGAGGGGTTCGAAGAGGAGGAGGGGCCTGTCTTCAGGTTGCCTTGGTCTGAGGCGATCGGCGGGCTGGAAGAGGTGGAGCAGTTGAGTGACTTGCTGGAGTGACTCTGTGCAGGGCCGGAGGCTCCTCCGGGAGCTGTGAGGTTGGTTGAGGAGGAGTGCAGGGAGGGTGAGGAGGATGAGGAGTCTTTATTGTTGTTTGTCATTGTGATCAGCGGCTTATCCTGTGAGTGCCGAGCAGGACTATGATTCTGAGAGGCGCTGTGAGAATGGCTCCGAGTGAGAGATATCACAGCTCCGAGTTCTCCGTCTTCGTCCTCGTTCGCTGAGATTTCTCCTGAAATCAAACAAATAAATTATTGCACATTTTGTATTCTGACGAGGGAATTAAATTAATTCGCATTTCCCAATGAGCACGCGACCTTAACACAAAAACAAACTGGCTGACTTGAATTCTTGACGTGATACATAATCCTTCTAGGTTCAAACGTGTTCCATTTAATATGGCGCCAAATTAGCTAAAGTCAATATCACGTACGTAGCTGAGCTGCCTTAAAAGCATATGAATTATACTTTCTAATCTTTTTCATTTATAACGGCTTTTCACAACGACGTGTTATACATACCTAAATGTTCAACTACGTAATCAAAGTTTATAGCATGCGCTTCGAAAATGAATTGCCTCCAACATTTCACAAAATCTGTACATGATTTATTCAGGTCATTTATACGGTACAGAGCGCCTCCAAACTCGCATATGCAGGCACACTCACTCCCACAGTATATTTTTATCTTCGGAACAAGCCAACTGTCACATTGTAGCTTCAAAAGCCGTATAGCTGTAAGCTTCCACATGATAATATTAATATCACTTTTTTTAGAAAATAAAGCGGCGGCCCAACCTAAGCCCAGGCTCATGCCTCACGGAAACGAGATAGAGACTAGAGACGGAGCAACATTAATAATGTGACAAGGGAGAAAAAGAGTGAACCTTGTAAATGCAGTGACAGATCCTGTGAGACAGAAGACTCTTTTTCTTCTCTCTTACACACACACATCAGCCTCATTCCTCATAAACCGTGAAAAAACACACATTCATCGACGCATCATCCATGTAAACACCCCATAGGCTCGAGTTGAGTCGCGATGCAGGATCTTTGGAAGATGGTGATGATAGTAACTCAGCAAAAATCTTTTTTCTCTAATGACAATAATAAATACGTAGCTGAGTTGACTTTTGAGAAAGTCTTCGTTTGGATTAGTACAGACACACGAACAAACATGACAAAATGAATACCGTTTTTGCTGAGCTGAGCTACGTAATCAAAAAATAACTTTCTCCTTGTACATAAAAAGGGAAGGAATGCTTATGACTTGCATAAAGGCACATTAAAACATTAGAAATAGTTTTTTTCACTTGTGACAACGATGCCATAATCAAGTTATCTGCAGGAAATAACACATTTTCTATTTATACATACACCTTTTCCGTTCTTTCTCGTGAAGATGATTTTCTCTCATGATGCTCTCAAGTCATTATTATCATTTTCGAGTCATCTCCCGAGAAAATAAAGTGATGTGGGAGAAACGCCTCCTTCAAGAAGAAGGAGAAGAAGATGGGCATGTGACTTTGGAATGCTTTAAAAGAGTGTGTATCTTTCAAACAGAAAAAAAATCTAGAAGAGAATAGCTTATTAGCGGAAGTGAAGTTTAGAAGCAGCCATCTCTATTTTAAAAACGGCTTTTGTCGTGTGCGACGAGAGGATTGGATAGGTTGAGAAAATCAAGAGTCATTTGATGCAGTCCATCATTCTTGACAGTGAAGTCGCGAAAAAATGAAAGGAAAAATTCTTTTTGTGGGAGAGAGGGGGAAAGTGACACTTGAAATCAGAAAGGGAAAAAGTGAGTCTTTAGACAAAGAATATATATTATCACTGAGAACATTATTACAAAATTTGGAGAAGCATCACACTCTATATTGAAGAGTCTCTATATAAGAACAACTCATACGGATTTTCCCTCTATTACAATCAATCATGTATTTATATTTATCTATATATATTTATACCCTGATAAGTAGTTACACATTTGTCAGATGTACTTTCCATTAAAGATGTAGAAATAGTTCATTGTAAGGAAATGAATTTTTTCATAGAATGATGTTTGCAAAAAAATAAGTCGATATTTCGAATTAATCTCTTTTTTGCAAATTAATCAAAATCCAAAGGCAAATCCAAAATCTACAAATCATATTGATAAACTAAACGTTTGACCAAAGCACAGATCATAAATATGTATGTATATTAGATTAGATTGAATTTTTGCTATGACTGGACAAGATTACCTAATTGCCCTCTATGTCAGAAATACCTCTCTATAAGCATATGCGTTTATCTATACATGCCATGTATTTACTTTGTACTAGTATTTTTTAACCAGCTTCCGGCTAAAAAATTCAACTTAAGCATATCTCACGACATGATGAATTAATGAGATATGCATGTTTGATTCCAGTCTCCGCGCCCGTACGAAAAACGTGACTTTTATTCCAAAGTCAAAGCGCCGTGGTACTATATTGTATATGTAATACATATAATTATATGCACTAATTCCCACCACTACTAAGATATTCCACTAATTATATTAATAAGCACATATATTCATCAGCTCTGTTGGAACTGAAAACTGAAACATGAAACATAGACATATGTATGTAACACACGACACACATATTATGTAGCAAAAGAAATCAATTTCGAATTCAAACTGCAAACTCCCAAAATAAAATACATTTTACACCCAAAGGATTTTCCATATCGAATCGAACATCGAGGCTCACGCTGCGCCTCAATTTCCTCCAAAAACTAAACTTGCTTATATACACAGACAGATTTTGATTTCACTCTCCCTCCAAAAACTGGAGGTAGCCCACATGGTGGTCTTCAGCTCATTATAAAAAGTGGGGAGAAAATGAATACACAAGATTTGGATTTATTTTTTTCGAGACTGAAACTTGTAACAGCGAGAAATAATAGAGCTCCAAAAGTCTAAGTGGACGCATATATACATACTTGGATTGTATTTACACACATAATTTTACAAAATGCTTTCACCCACTGCATCGCAATTTTTCTCTGATTCAATTTTCACCACAAATCTTTTTCGCTTTCTCCCCTGTGAACTTTTTCGGCAAAGAGATCACGCGGCATCATCGATTCGATCTTGGGGGAATATCAACGGGGAAAAACTTGAGTATACCAGATAGTTTTTTGGCTCTCGTATAAAATATTTTCCTCTATAAAATGTACTACTTGTGCACGGTGCACCCACACACATTGAGAATTTTGTATTTGGGGAGAAAAAAAGATCAGAGGGTGATGTGGCCGCATGACACACGAGACTTGATTTATTGGGTTGCGAGCAGAGCACACCGACATAATAAAATTTCGATTCCATTAGAAAAATGAGAGAATAAATTTTCACCACAAATCTTTTTCGCTTTCTCCCCTGTGAACTTTTTCGGCAAAGAGATCACGCGGCATCATCGATTCGATCTTGGGGGAATATCGACGGGGAAAAACTTGAGTATACCAGATAGTTTTTTTGGCTCTCGTATAATATTTTTCTCTATAAAATGTACTACTTGTGCACACACATTGAGAATTTTGTATTTGGGGAGAAAAAAGATCAGAGGGTGATGTGGCCGCATGACACACGAGACTTGATTTATTGGGTTGCGAGCAGAGCACACCGACATAATAAAATTTCGATTCCATTAGAAAAATGAGAGAATAATGTTGAGAAATTAGCGGTAGTGGTGTACTTATGTGCATGTGTGTGTATGTACATGCAAAAAACTTTGGCAGGCTACGAGCTTTCCTTGTCGTCATCCTACAAAAGAGAGTGATATATATCACCTTATAACAAGTGTTTCACTGATTGTGATTACCCATTATTATAATTTTCGAGAGAGAAAAAAAATAAAAGAAAAACACTTGGAAAGTTCCGTTCGAGTCGGGAGTTTTTTTTGGCTGTATGCAAATGTCAGCTAATGTACGTTGTACAAGGTTTTTCTTCCCTTTTACATGCTGGCAGGGAGAAGAAGGATGTGATCGAAATATAAATGATAATTCTTCATTTAACCATAAGGG
>JAHZMY010001300.1:0-10141 GCA_027743915.1 Seira sanloemensis
CGAAAAAATTCGTGACAAAAACAGTGGAGGGAGAGAATACGTCATGAGGAAGAACACGTAGAACGTATTTTGCGGCTTTTCCATTTCTTCAACTCAGATCACTTGGGTAAGATTGAGATAAAACGGAGAAAGTGAAAAGTCCACAACAACATTTATCACTGACTTTTGGAAAAGAAGATTGCTCCAACTTGTTTACACATATGCGGAAACATATGCTTAAAGTGAGCACAATGCCCCATCCTTCCCGATTTGTCAGCGGGACGAAAGAACTCTCTCCAAACAAACAAAAAACTGTATTGATTTCATGTAAAGGTGTTTGCTAACAACGTATAATCTGAATTGCATAATAATAATTACTGTCAATAATTGATACAAAATTTTTAGTTTGAAATTCGAGTCGCAAGTTACGGTGTGAGGAGGAGAAGATATTTTTTTGAAATAGTAATCAAAACTGAGAAAGTATTCCAGCATAATTTCGTGTGGTAAAATCTAAGCTTACATCAGCTGTCATTGTATGTACTTTGTCCTGACGCCGTGACTCTCTGACACATTTGGAAAGAAATTGTGAGTCACTAATTATAATGACTCATTATGTTTTTGAAAGTTTCGAAACTCGTCAGCATTTGCTGTGGAAGTATTGGTTGAATTTGAAAGTATTTGGTCTTTTTATTCAGACAGTTGGCAGTAAAACCGGGAAGAAGTTTTTCTATCCAAATTGGCCGCAGCCGTTCACACTAAATTCCCAAGATGCTTATCAAGGTGAAAGTAAGTGAAAGCAAAAGTGTTTGTATTTGTACATTTTTTATTATGATGTACTTATATTACGCATTGGAGGAAAACTAATGTTGTATTGGTATTTTCTTTCAGACCCTAACGGGAAAAGAGGTAAATTGAAATAAATGTTAATTTCTTTAAATGATGAACTAATGTCGATCGAACAGAGTACAAATTATTTACTAATTTATTTCTTTTTAACAGATTGAAATCGATATTGAGCCTACGGACAAGGTTGAGCGTATAAAAGAGCGAGTGGAGGAGAAAGAAGGAATTCCCCCACAGCAACAGAGACTGATTTTCTCCGGAAAGCAAATGTAAGTTTCACTGAATGTTGGGTTCGGTTTGTCTGTTTTTGACTCCCAAGTTTTAATGAATTGGTCCTTGTTGATAACTTTAAAGGAACGATGAGAAAACAGCAGCGGATTACAAAGTCCAAGGTGGATCTGTTCTGCATTTGGTTCTAGCATTACGTGGAGGGCAATAGATGGATGTCTGTTGTAGTGCTAGAGTCGTTTCAATTTCTTACTATATGTATTTATATTATTAAGCCACCACCAACAAATACTAGCTAAATTATAGAATGGAACAATGCGGAATAATACCTGTCTCTCACCTTTATCCCATGTATTTTAAACATATTTAATCGTTATTTTATGTTAAGTAATTGTTTGTAACAGAAAATGTTTCGATTCGCCTTTGTGTGATATGATATTAATTTCCGGGAAAATGAGTCGAAAATGATCTGGGGCGTGATTTTAATGCTGAATTATATTATAACAAGATTTTGATTCAAATAAAGAAGTAACACGCCCGTACATTTCGTGAAAACTTTACTTTCCAAATAGCTTTTAGGTATAAAATGCGTTTTATTTTTATCAAATAACTTTAAAACGCTTTATAACATTTTTGAGAAAATTAACTCATGATGGGTTCATTCATGCATTTTTGTAACATTTCTGACAATCATCAACGGTTAGCATATATGTATATCTAATAATAATTTCAAAATTAGCCAAACGATTAGCGATGTGTAATAATTACGCAGTCAAGTGCTGGGGTGTTTATTTCTTTTTCGCTGCTGCCAAACCAGCTCCAGCATTAAATTTGAAGAAAATAATGTCACCGTCTTCGACCACGTAGTTTCGTCCCTGTTGCCGATACTTCCCTGCCGCCTGGATTAGAAGGAAAATATTTATTACGTACTTACTTTAGCCAATTCTTAAAATATGTCAAAAGTAGGCAAATAAATAATTTATTCAGAAGGTGTACTGTTGAGCCCAACTTACTTTGCAAGCAGCTTCTGATCCCTCCTCCTTGAAATCATCGAATTTCATCACTTCAGCCATAATAAACCCTTTCTCGAAATCTGTATGGATTTTTCCAGCGGCCTGTGGAGCTTTTGTTCCTTTCTATCAAGCAAAACATAATAACCAAAATGATTAAAAGGTTCATGGATAATCAAGCATCCTTGATAATGACATGATACACAAGGAGTTTTGTTTTTTTCGAAGAAGAAATTCAAATAACTCACCTGAATTGTCCAGGCTTTGACCTGTAATCAAAAGAAAAACTAATTTGAGCGCTTTCTTATTTGGGTACATATATGTATTTTATTACTAATTTTGTTTTCTTCATTGTTAAAAAAATTGGTGTCTTACTTCATCGGCACCGGCGGTGAAGAAATATTGCAGTTGCAACGCTTTGTATCCTTGAATAATTATCTTGTCTAGGGCTCTGTTTAAAAGTCAAAAGATCATTAATATATTTTCCTTTGAAATCCACAACTATAAATATAAAACAATTACTTTCCATACTCTACTACTTACCCTTGTGCGCCAATTTCTTTTAGATATGCAGCCCTTTCATCTTCTGGCATATCGACGAGTTTGAATTCCAATCCTCCAGAAAATGGAATCAACATAGCTCCTGGATCATTTTTGTCAATCCATTCTTTCAATTTTAACAACCTAAAGCATATGTCACACACATGTCTTGATTAGCCATACAATATACGCTTTTTGAAAAAACGGGATGACTAACATAATCTTAATCACCATTTATTTTTCTTCCTAATGTAGTCCTTTTCCGAAAGGTTCACAAGGTAGATGATAGGTTTTGCAGTGATAAATAGATGTTTATTTAAAATTTCGATCTAAAAAACAAAAATCGTGAACCATTTATTTTTCTTCCTAATGTAGTCCTTTTCCGAAAGGTTCACAAGGTAGATGATAGGTTTTGCAGTGATAAATAGATGTTTATTTAAAATTTCGATCTAAAAAACAAAAATCGTAATTATGAATATGAATTACTTAAGAATTTGGCGATAACAGGCTGCTAATTCATTATTTCATTGTTTCCATTTTCGGTAACTTATTTGCGTAGTTTTCATACCTCGACAGCACTCCAGTCACACATGCGAATTTGTTTCTTTTCATCCACCAAATGAGTCTTGATCTTGCATAGAGCATCCTGCAAAAATCATTATTTCCGGTTTTTTACGTCAAAATGAAAAGGCTGATGTTTGGCCAATTCATGATTCAACTCACATATTCTGGCTTCATTTTTTTGTCGGCTCCACGAAGAACTGTCCGTTCAAGCTTTTCTAGATTGGTTAGCAAATATTCCTCATCTTTTAGCCTGAGTTCTTCGCTGATCGTTTCAAGATCCCTTACAGGATTAACGTCACCATCGACGTGAATAATGTCATCGTCTTCAAAAGCCCCTGTATAGTATTGAACTTAATCATGTTTTACTGCGCCAAACATAGCATAATATAGTAAAAGACAAAAGGGTAACGCCACTTCAACTTACGGCAAACGTGAAATATAGCGTCACACGCTCTTATGTGAGAAAGGAAAGCATTTCCAAGTCCCTGACCTTGCGACGCCCCTTTCACAAGACCGGCAATATCCGTTATATTAAGGAAAGCTGGGACTTTGCTGGAAAGAGAATACAAAAAAATGACAAAATCAACCATGGGCTACAAAAGACCTAGTTTTTTCAAAAAGTTAATGACCAGACCTTGCCGGCTTGTGGTAGTCACAGAGGTAGGTAAATCGCTCATCGGGGACAGCGACCCTACGTAATGAAACGAGAGAAAGTTGTTGTTAGAAATTTTTTACGCGTCGTCATTTTAATAAAATCATTTAAATATCGAGTGCTCTCCAATTTAGAATCGCCGGATTACAACTTGCGATCAATTTAAATTTAGGACTTGTTTCTCCACAGGTTAAAAATCACTGATATCAGTAACTGATTGAAACCGGCTGTCAACAAATTATCAAAAACAAAAAATATTGTCCAACAGCCGGAATGGCACTCTTCGTAATGACGTTGAAGAAAGTGGACTTTCCTACATTCGGTAATCCAACGATTCCAACTTTCAAATTAGTCCCAACACGTCCAAGTAAAACAACTTTCTCCGGAGCTTGTTCTTTCTTTGGTGGCATTTTGTCTTCAATTTAGAATCGCCGGATTACAACTTGCGATCAATTAAAATTTAGGACTTGTTTTTTCACAGGTTAAAAATCACTGATATCAGTAACTGATTGAAACCGGCTGTCAACAAATTATCAAAAACAAAAAATATTGTCCATGTTCATGCACCGCAGATGGCTTTTGGAGAACCCGGGAAGATAACTTGAAGTTCTACATATGAGAAACTGGGAACGAAGATCTACGCGAGGTTTATCCAGCCTTTAATAGATGGCAATGACAACATTTAAAAGGAACGTGTGCATCTCTGGACGATCTTTTGCTTTTGTTAAAAAATAGCGACCAAGCCTGGCCTAACTGACAAGGCCTTTTCAACTGCCGCATTTGCAGTTTATAGCTAAAAGTTAGTTAAATAAGTAGGTAATTTACAGTAAGTAGTTAATAATAAAAGACTTCACATATCAATTTTTGGAAATCACAGGAAAGCAGTTGTGTGCATTATAAATCGATTGATGCGAAAAACTACCTCTACTAGGTATGTATCTACTTATGTGAAACTGGCATTTCGGAAGTCAAGATTGTGGATTGAGATCCTATTATTTTTAGTATGTGTCTTGAATGTGATTAAGTGCCTCATTTTGACTTAAAGTCATTTTCTTCATACAAGTTTAGCGGGATCGACTGCAACAATGAGTAATGAATCATGTAGGACTGTTTCGAAACCTCTTTCATAAAAGTCACTCCCTTCCCTTGCGACTTTTACACTGTCGTCATTTTTTATATATTTTTAGTCCAGTTCTCCATTTGAATGAATTCATGTTTTCTTTTCTAAAATATTTAATTCAACTTTTTGCTTCAAAAGAAATAGGCGTTTACAAAAGAAAAAATCATTGTCAGTACTTCTGCAGCATGAATGCGGTCTCCGTCACTGAAAACTGAAAAATGTGATGCCATATGCTACGTGTACAATTCACAATTCAGTGCATTCACACACACAACACCCGTAATAAAAGGTGGGGAGTGATCAGAGTGTGTCTCTAAATTTAAAAAGACTGATATAATGGACAAAGGGATGTTGGGATAGTCCAGTAGTACACACATTTCACAATGCATATAATATGGAGTGTAATTTATAATTTTTGTCATATATTGCATAATTTAAGGTGTGGTTGTTCCTACCGTTGAGTTCTATGAGTTCAGTTCAGAACAGATGCCAATGAATTGCCTCGCATTAGCACGCAGATTTTTTTCGAAATGAACGTTGTCAACTTATTACTTTGGATTTGGGGTCATGCAAGGCAACAGAGTTGGGGTTATATTAAAATTAGAATAGAATTAGTCGTTTAGAGTTTCTAACTCCATGTACATATGTTGATACGTAGATATGAAGGGTATACATACTTAAGTTGAATTTGAAACTTTCACATAAGCAAGTCCTTCCACCAATTGGTTTCATGCCCGCCTGCTTTTTCAGCAATTTCCACGGTTCTAGATAACAGAATCAAACTATTTACAAGTATTATGATAAAGTTGTCTCTCAAAAGAGGCACCGCGTGTTTGTGTTTCATCTTTACACTTCTTGCCATCAATTCGGAAAAGAATAAGTTCCTTCTGCATTCTCTCGCTCATACATAATTTGGATCTACTTTTCAAAGGCACTTTTGTTGCGACAAGTCAAAGTCTAGGATGTTGATTGGGGTTTGCTAACTTGAACCAGTATTATAGTAGTTTGTAGGGAAACGTTTTGTCACAATAGCTCAAAAAATACATACCTATCTAAAATTATCATTTATCAATAGAACTTCGGCTTCTTTGTAATTTTGATAACTTATACAACGGCAGCTCGGCAGCTTTCAGTTTCTCACTTTCCGAATTGTAAAGTAGCACAAAACGGTTCTAAAAGGTTATATCATACTTCCGGTTAAAATTTAAAGGTAACTTTAAACACGTGCCGAAAGTTTTTTCTTCTGAAATGAAAAAAAGTATTTTTGATGCCTTTGTCGTCGTTGCGAGCCCCTTAAACTGTCATTTGTACGCTTACTTTCGGAATGTTTTTGATGAGACATTACAAAGACTGTTAAAAGCAAAAAAGAATCCCGACTCATTCGGCATTATTTCTCACATTCGCTCGTCTTATGAATCTATGATATTTTTTAAATGTGTAAGGAAAGGTGCTGCTTTTTGATAACTGTTTAAAATCTTTGATGGATAATTTGAGAAGAGTTTTCTTTTTTCACTATGAAAAAGTGTTCACTTTACAAGATTAAAGTCGTTGATAGTGACACGAAATAACCCTTTTGAAATCAGATTCTCAGTTTGGCCCAATGAAGCATACAAAATGTCGATGAAATGAGAACTCTGATGACTCAAAAGAAAAGTTTTCAATTTACTTTTGTTCCTAATCTCTGTGTAAAATCAATCCGTCTCCTGCTTGACTTATTGTGAGCCGTTTCACGAACGCCGCCTGTTTTGCTACTAAGCATATTAAAGCGTAACTAATTTGTCTTAAAAGCTTTACGGTCGTATTAAATCCGTGTTTTTATTTCACGTTTTGAAAAGCATCATCAACTCGCTTTTCATCGTGTAGCTACAATTGGCAAAACTGAAGTCAACACCTTTTCAGGGAGATTACATCGCATCCTAAAATTATAGCTCCTTTGTCCCTTCATGAATTTAGTCTGTCAATGGAAAGAGTGAAAAAGAAATATTCCATATCTTCTATTTATGCGTCGACTTACTTACAAGCCCATATTGAGTCTGCTTCAAAAGTCAAGTGGTCCAATACAATGGGCACAATTATGCTCTACACGTTTGTACAAGGTGTTAAGTGGTCATAAATACGGGTCTTGTAGTTGAAACATCGTGTAGCTACAATTGGCAAAACTGAAGTCAACACCTTTTCAGGGAGATTACATCGCATCCTAAAATTATAGCTCCTTTGTCCCTTCATGAATTTAGTCTGTCAATGGAAAGAGTAAAAAAGAAATATTCCATATCTTCTATTTATGCGTCTCCTTACTTTCAAGCCCATGTTGAGTCTGCTTCAAAAGTCAAGTGGTCCAATACAATGGGCACAATTATGCTCTACACGTTTGTACAAGGTGTTAAGTGGTCATAAATACGGGTCTTGTAGTTGAAGAAGACACATATGTACAACATATTTCCCGAGTTAAAATTAAACAATAAAAAAGTTTGCTGTGCTACTGACTTAAAGAACTACTTTAGCAGTTCATTAACTATTTACCAATTTATTATGTTTTGTTCATTTTTATCATAAAAACTAAATCGAGCTCCTTGTAGTTAAAATGGCTTCGTACGACTTGTCTGCAAAATTGTCTGAGATTACGTACAGTCAATTAAGGTCACATTAATTAAAGGTCACATACATACACCGGCTCGAATATCCCTGAAATGGCAAAGAATGTGAAATTATCTAACATTCACGTAATTTAGCTTTTTCATCTATTACAGACTGTAATAAAAAGATACTTCTCTGCAGTTTCTTGCATTGCCCCCATTCATCTTCACCAGCCAAAACCTATGTCCATAGTTTTCTCCGCACAACCGTATTTAAACGTCAAAATTGACGCCGACTCGGTCGTTTGCCTTATTAAAGTATTGATAAGTCTGATCCATTTTTTCCTCTGAATTTCAGTCTGAATTTCCACCAAGCTTTCCAGAGAATCTCTTAAGGATGATTTCTTTTCATTTCTGATCGGGATATCGGAACTTTAAAAATCAAAGAGGTTTTCCGTTACCAGTGCTGGCATTAGGGAGACGGTGTAGTAGGAAGCAGAAACGATATTACGAGGGAGCGAGAGAACAAACCGTACCGTCGTACCTATCGCATGGACGCATTTATTTTCTGAGAAAATTTCTTGACTTTTTCTTTCTCTCCTCTTGTCCCTTGAAGCCTCAACCACGCCCACTTTTCCCTCATATTCTTCCAAACAATTTCTTCCTGATTTTTACTCTTACGCTAGATCAACAGAGAGAGAAAAAAGTTCCGAGTGACGAGGAGATGACGACGACCGCAAAACTTTTCTTTACGCAACATTACCTTCTCCGTATAAACATCGTCCTTTACCCAAAAACTCGGAGCATTATGACTTGAGGAGCGCATCTAAAAAAATCATAATCGACAATGGAAATGGGATACATGTATTCAGCATCCAGCTGACCGCTTTGAAACTTCCTTTACGAACATGCTCTGTATTCGTCATTTACAATTAAGTTGGGTAGTAGGAAATGTTTGTATTGTTATTCTTATTCTTTACTTACCTTTTCTTCCATTTTCCATGCGGCCTTTTTGATCTTACCCGACACAATAAGTGTCTTGTGCGTGTTTGAAAAATTTGAGTTTTATGAAAAGTACACAATTTCCCCAGGTTGCACTTTATACAATAAAACCAAAAGTTATAAACCCACAATTACCCTCGTTTATTGTTCGTATGCATATGAATTTCAGAGCCCAGCATGAGCTGATGCTGCTAATTGTGACTTACGCCATTGTTCCTTTGACTCTTTTACCAGGCTCAACTTTCTCCGGCGTGAATATTGAAACAACGTTTACGTCTGAAATGACTCATTAAACATTTCCACAGAATCAATTTAGAGACAGATGAAATGTGCGCTCATTCTCGTTTTCGGATGCTTGATTCAATACGGATCATAAAGTTTTTCCACCGTAATGGCGAGAAAAAAATGTATATGCATTTCAACTCCTACTTTTTTATTACCTTCATTAATGATGCATTCTAATTTACATACACAAACTACAAATTTCCTATTCAAGATTGATAAATAACTAATCAATAAAAAAGAGATTTTGAAGGGGATTGTAATACGCGATATGCCATACTTGAAAGAACTTTTGTACATGAATGCCGGCATAGTTATATGCACTCAAAGGAAATTTGTTTCTGGTTTAACTGCCTGCCTCGACTCTTTTTACGTATTTGCAATTAGGTAGTTTCTTTGGATAAAAATCTAGAGATGAGAAAGTAGGAGGGTATTTCAGCATGTATATTTTCCAAAGGATACAATCCACATCTGAAATAATCGTTCCGAATGACAGTTTCCCAATCATAAATCCTCCACTGCAGACACTCGGCTCCACCGTAGGTCGTATACAGGGTGTCCGGTGAGGATGTTCCAAAACTTCGTATACCGATTTTTTGGGACATTTTAATCAAAAAATAATCAATAATTTTTTTCCCAATTCGCCTTCGTTTTCGAGATATTGGTGGTCAAAGTGGCAAGGTCTAGGTGGTTGAAGGCGAAGTTAACATGGGTTTTCACGCATTTCACCGCATCTTTATTCGTTGCTATGGCCACAATTTATGGTGATTGGTGATGGGAATGGTGATTTATTTATCAGTGCTATTGGCGTTTGCATTTATGACCAATGCCATAATGCAACATTACGGACGTGTAGTGACTAGTGACTGAGTAGTACTGAGTGTTTGAATCAGATCCTTGACGGAAGGTAGATAGGGATTGGCAACCTTGAAATTGTGGCCATAGTAACGACTGATGATGGGGTGAATGCGTGAAAACCCATGCCGACTTTGCCGTCGTCCACTTAAATCTTGCCACTTTGACCACCAATATCTCGAAAACAAAGCCGAAATAGAAAAAAAATTATTGATTATTTTTTGCTTAAAATGTCCCGAAAAATCGGTATACGAAGTTTTGGAACATCCTCACCGGACACCCTGTATATGCCTAGGCAAAAAGCAATATAGCTCCGTTAAACAGTCAAGTCGCCGCAAAAAATAGATTATGTCGTTATATGGGCTACTCGCTTACCTCACTCGGCAAACAAAGCTATTGTTTCAACGGCAGTATTTGGTGCTAAGAATAGCCTCTTTACGAGAACCCCTGGGATCTAAAAAGCTCCTGACTCTTTCTTACCTCCGCAGAAAAC
>JAHZMY010001301.1:0-13929 GCA_027743915.1 Seira sanloemensis
CTTGGTCCACAGAATATTTTTCGAGCTGCTTCATGATCATGATCTTTTGGTTCATGCTCGGTCCATGATGTATATATATATGCTCCTCGCTCTTTAATACGAGCCGCCACTCCCTACATACAATATAAAAAAAAGTTTCTGGATAATATGAAATGTATACGTGGGACTGACACTCGTATCGTATTTAAGACGGTTCTTTATATATCTTGTCAAAGTTGAAGGGAGTTCGTCTCTGCGATATGTGGATAAACCTACTTTATGTATGTGCATGTTATATAATATACGTGGCTGCACTTTAAGAAATCTCATTCAGCTTATGTAATGTATGTACCAAAAAGTAAGTATACTCGTAATCATACAAACATTTGCGTTAACACGTAAACGTGGAATGAAAAAATTCTATAGGGAAATACACAAGTTCATGATGTAAACGACATGCTTAAATCAAGTTTGAATTCCAGAATCAAAATCGTATATAAGCATATATCTACATATATTGGATTTCTATGAGATGAAAAGTATGAAAATTTCATACTCACGAGAGTATCACTATAATAATATACGATAATCGTTCATCTGACAAAATATTGATACGTATTTACATGCAACTTTCATATCACTTTTATGTTCGTTCATATTGCATAGATGTATTTCAAAATGTTCATTTAGTTTATTAAAGAATATTGTTGCAGGGCAAGCTCACGTGGAAAGTTCAACCTGCAAAAGTGTCAATCTGTTAAATTAAAGCATAATTTGTCGAGTTCAAAATATTTACGGGAAAGGCAAATACCTTTCCATCCCAGGAAATCTTGCGATTTCTCGGTAGAGGACCGGTGACATCTAACAATCCACTCAGGAGCTTATTAATTTGACAATCCAGTTGTTGTTATCCTCGTCTAAAAGATCCGATAGACTCCGTATTTTACACCCATGAGAGTTCATGGGATGTCGACACGGCCATTGAAACTGCAAAAAGATCATCATTACATAAGCATTACAACAGGGATATATTTTCTCTTGAAGTACAAACCAACTGTGCCCCTGCTTTGAGTAGTTTTTGTTGTGGGATGAAAGGGAATCAACTACACACAATACCATCCGAGTTTCCGCGTATTGAAAGATTTAACATACCGCAGCAATACCAAGATCAAACTCAAAAGATAAAAGAAATTTTTTTGAAAGCACATTCTCACATTTTCAGAATTCTGCACTTCTTTGCAAAAACAATCTTTTTTCCAAGTCATACATTACATGACACTGACATGAGAAATATGTACAATGATGTTAATTATAGAAAAAAATATTGTAAGACATTCACAAAAAATCAGCTCAAAGACAGGCATCGGTTCAGATTTACATTTTCACACTCAAATCACAATGTGACACTATGAATGAGAGGCACCGGTTCAGATTTACATTTTCACACTCAAATCACAATGTGACACTATGAATGAGCAGTTCAACTTTGAGCACTTGCCGACTCTTTTTTAGCTTTGCTTCCGTTACAATAATACAGTCAGACTAAATTATTCCGGACTGAAGTGAACAGAAATGAATGAAAGGACAAATTGTTTTTCTTTTACATTTCCTTATTGCCTTGGTTAAAAACGAAACTGCGAAAGATTGTTGTGTAAGTGAGCACCTGCACCAATCTCCACTTCAATATCAATATCACTGCTCTGACTTTTTACACGAAGTGAAGAACTTCTTGACTCCTTCTCTCTCTCTTTCTCATGAGTATGACATTGCGAGAACAACGGGACAATGAATTCTCCATCCCCATCATCATATGAGGTTTAAACAGCGAAACAAGCAACCTAAGCACCACACACTCTCTATCTGCTAAACGCCATGCAAGAAAGGCCATTAAAAAAGTTGAATTTGTAAAGTTGAGTCACAAGAGTAAGAGAGCCACAAGCAATTCACAGATGCAAATTAGATACTCCTATTTGACCATACATTTACCCGCTTGGACAATGAAACAATGTGTAAGAAAATATAATATATCGTAATGTTAATCTTACTGTACGTACGTACAATGGCCTAATGTGAAGGTAAATTTTTTGGAGGTTTAGTAATCAGAATCATTACACAAACTGATTGTAGCTAATGCATTGTAAAAATGCTTCACACACAACCCAGCAAAAAAGTGGTTGTTGTAAATGCTTCAGAGCAAAAAAGCGTACTGGAGTGGTGGGATATACAAGCTTTTGCTTAGCGTTTGCTGATTGGGATGTACCAGACATAATAAGATATTCATAAGAAAAAAATATTTTGACGATTGCACATAATACCTTGCTTACTGCCGCTTGATCTTCTGCTTAACCTTCTGCTTTTTTGGTGTGCTTATCCACTCAGATATTAATTTATCTTGAGTGTGCGTATAAGCTCTTATGGAGAGTACATTTATATGTATANCTTTTTTGGTGTGCTTATCCACTCAGATATTAATTTATCTTGAGTGTGCGTATAAGCTCTTATGGAGAGTACATTTATATGTATAACGCCTTGAAATTAGTTTTAGCTGGCAGTTGCGAGCGGCACACATTGTATATATGAATTTTAGTAGATGCTCACAACAGTTAATGCATACTCGCATTTTAGACATACTTTAAGTTTGGAAGAATGTGCCGAGTGACAAAACGAAAGGGCTAATGAACATTATGCATTATTGCAGCCGATTGTAACTGCGAACATAACACATTTAGTTTCGCATTCGCTAAACTTTCAAGTAATGGCTTGGGTATAAGTACAATGAGAATTTAAAAAATCAATGTTAAAATATAAGATTTCAGAAAGACTCGAGAAAGGAAGGAAAGAATATGTATTTATATACACACGTGCAGGAGGTTAGGTTGACGTGGAGCAGCACGGTCTCAAAAAATTAGTACGGAAAGTGTATTAAATGCTCCTTTTCTCACAAAAGAGACATTTCTTTTAGCGAGTGTCTGGTGGTGATAAGTGTTCTCGTACCTCTAATAAATTTTATAAGTCAAAAGGCACAACAAAAATTATTGTGAGGTGGTATCATTGTCAGCAGCACACACACACAAACAACTCTCAAAAAGACCATTTGCTGAGGAAAGAGAAGAGTCAGCAGAGTAATTAAATTCACATCTTAGCATCTTCTCCGAATCGTGTGCACTAACTCACGCCATCCTAAAAGAGAGAGAGAATGAATGTTTCACTTGACTGAGTGAGGAGCAAAATACGACAATGAGAACGAACTAAGTTGCTTGAATATTATGTAAACAAGTTTTTTATTAGGACTTAAGTAAGAAAGCAGCGCGTAATGAAGAGAATCTATGTTGAAAAAATTGTTTTGCTAAAGTGGAATTTTTTTTCATTAGACGTAATAATTGCTACATGGGTATTAGGGACGAATAGTATGTTATCCATCCAAAGTAGCATGTCTGTATTTGCATGTAAAACAAGATATATATTACAGAGCAGGTATTTATGTATGTGAAGAACCTGATTCAAGGATATTACTAGTACACCAGCATTACATTCGACTGGGTCTTGAATGTATTCTTTTGGTCAAGCAAAACAGGTAGTGCGGGTATGATTGCTGGAGTGCTGGTAATGGCTACATGGAATGGGAAGCTGTTATTTACTACGAAATGAGTGACCCAATCGTTTGCAATAAATTAGGACATGACTGACAAGTCCCGTGAATTATTATTGATACTGCGTATTCATGTGGAAAGCATGCCTGCAATATAATTGGAAGACTAATTGCTAATTGCATTTTTGATTGCGCGTACGTTAGGCAGGGGCACATTTGAGGGCAAATTATGCGGTATTTTACAAAATCTGGCTCAAATACATAAATAATCTCCAAAAGTTTTTAGATTTATTCATGTATTAGAAAACTTGTGCTGATATTTAATGCAATTTAAGCAATTGTGAGACTTACTTTCTGGCTACGGACAATTAAATATGTAGTATGTTGTATAGGTACATACCAATATGTACCGTTGCTGATAACACTTTTATCGTCTTCTTACTGATTTGATTTAATATGAGGTGTTACCTATGTATAGGTATACACTTTATCTTTCCGCATGTCATCCGCATCATTTCCATATGAACCTTGATTTTATATACATATATCAAAGATTACAATGCAAAAAAATGTTGTGCGTACCCCATAACCCCAGTCGATGTTTGAATTACCTGAGTAACTCAAGCATGATATGCCTTTTGTAGTTTGTATGCATTGGTATTTCATTTTGATATATTGACTGTAATGTTTCATGTTCATGCATAAAGATTTGCAGCATTAAATTGTATTATGGGACAAGTATTTTTAGCAAGGGTAAATATGTATGAACTTTGTAGGAAGTAGCTGCAATATTTTGAGTAAAACATGATTTTTTTCATTTGGTAGAACCTTTTAATTGGCTTCAAAGTCCTAATATTTATTTTCCTTACTGTCACAGTTGTACTAATAAGAATAAAAATAACCATCAGCCTTCCTCATGAAACACATAAGCACTTTTGTATTGTTGGCGAAAAAAAAAATCTGTAAAATATATTAAAGTATTCTTACACAAATAAGAAACTAATTGTAATATATCGTCGGATTTTATTTATTTTTACTTACATAATTCATTCTTCTGCGCCATTTAAGCCTAAAATTCCAATGTAAGTAAAATGTTCCACGACTAAATGTAAAAGCAATTCCGGTATTGGTTGGAGAAAAGTTTGAAATTATACAAAAATTTATCGCAGTCTACTGCAGAGAAATGATAATTTATAGACTTCCAAACTTGATTACTTTGCAAGTAAAATTGCATAGATGGAACAAAAGCAGTTACCATTTCAAAAACAATATTTTATTTCTTAACACAATCCAATGCTAAAACTCGACTTTCAAATAAAAATGCCTCCTCACCGTTATGAAACATCTTATCTAACTCGCGTCTCTGCTTTCATTTCATTTCTCAATCCAAATTAGGCATTTTTTGTGCCGAAACTTGTACATGAATAATTTATGGCTTACAGTCGACGGGTGAAAATGTTTAGCGTTTCGCGAGTCCCACAACGTATGAAGCACGTACCATAGTTTAAAGCAAAGAATATTAGAGGGCAACCATATACCCACTACCCCAACTACTCCAAACTCCAGTGGTGGTGACAAAAACAAACTGCTACTTTATGGCATCCCACTTCCGCACAAATTTTCCAATTTCATTAGTCCCAACGAAGAGAAAATGACAGATTCCCATTTTTCTGCACAATCTAACTTATTGGTTCACCGCCTGATAAAGACGTACTCTTTTCAGGAAAGCGACACGCCACACCAAAAAGAATAACATTTTAAGGCGTGTCTCTGACGGATTCCAATCATGATTAAATATTTCACGGGAGGCTCATTCAACTCTCCATTTGCCTGCTACTTCCGCCGTCCTCTTCATGCAGGAGAGAGAGAGTGACAACAAGTCCGAAAAAATTGATCAGAGCATGTTCTAACCCATGTCTTATTTTTATGAGAACATCCTTTCTCTGGAAGAGCGATGTCCAAGTGATAACCACAATTTTTCCCCTCAGTTCACCATTCATACTTGATGAAATATTCTTAAGACTTTTTTTCGAAGTATCCATTGAGAACACTTTTCTCTATAGTTTTGAGAAAGAGAGAAACCTTCAAAAAGAATTCTCAGTCTACAGGATTGCTTTCCCATATATTGAAACATGGTTTTATCTAAGGTCCACTGTGACTGTCATAAAAATCTCATGCATTCTTTTGCGTCGACAAGAAGACGAACCAATTTTGAGAATCAAGAAATCCTAGCAAATACCAGTCTTCATTTATTTCCTTTTTCTATTTGATCATGTTAGAATTAAGTATCATGGTCGCGAGCAGAAAACTCGTAAAAACTCCTTTCAAGGGGCTGTGATATACATAGCTACTGCTACTCTACTACTGCACAAACCTTATTTTTCTGCACACGCTTTTTTACAACTGTAAAAAAAGTGTTCCTTTTCCTATCTCGGTAGAGTTCCACAACATTTCATGATGTCCTCTCTTGTGATGAAATCCATCGGACTTTTAATATAATCCCATTTTATACAACTGGAAATGAGAAAAGAGTAGTTTTAGCAATTCCATCTCCAAGAAAAAAAAACCGAAAGTGGAGCCAAGAAAAAATTCGGATAAAAAGTATAAAACAAGTATCAGAGAGAAAAAACTACAGCTAAGCTCTAGGCATGATAATAAAACGGAACTGGAAGCTTTTTTCGACATTGTTGCAATACATTCTTGCAGCACCAACTCTAAAGAAATATTGAAAAATGGAAACTCATTAGAGAACTGAAAAAACTTTATTGAAATATTTTGCCGTTGTATCTACATGTTTACCATTTTCACTATGCTTGCACAAATAAATATTTAAATAAAATGTGAAAAACTCTGAGCTATATATAATTTTATTAGATATGCACTTGTGTCTAATTCATAGTTCTATGTAAATTTTTACACGAAGAAAACGAACGACTAACTACCTAATTCTAACTAACTAGCTAATTCTTTAAAATTTAAAAGTACTACAAAGTAGTTACTGTTTGCAAAGGACAATTTGCTTAAATACATTTCCGTGTCATTGTAGTTAGTTCAGTTCAAGGTGGACGTTTTTCTGATAATAAAACATTTTGCATTGTTCCTCCTATATTGTTACAGAAAGTTTTCTTCACATCTGAATTTAGTAATATTTGGGCATTCCTGCCATAACACTTTCCACAGTAACCATTTTCTAAGAAAAGTCTAGCACAAAGGAAAACTTCTAGTATGCTCCTATGGAAGCAAGATCGGTTTTCCGTGATTGGAAAAGCATTTACATAATGTCAATTTTTTGCATTATCTTATTCAAGTGCTAGATTTACTCGAGTTTTTGCGAATCGCAATGTTCAATTTTTAAATGCTCAACATATTCAGGCACCTTAGCAAGTTCACCCACAGAATAAATGTATTACAAGCGGTCCCGTAGGTACCGAAAACGGCTTTATCACAAACTCCTTGAAAGTTTGTGTGCCAGTAAAAATTTACTTTTCGATCAAATCACCATGATTATCCTGCTCTCCCTCCACTCTCCTCTAAAACTTTTTGACTTCTCTTAACTCAATAAAAATATACTTGCAACCAACCATAGTGTGGCAGTGGAAGTTTGGACAGAACTCTGGCACAAGCCTTATTAAAGTGTTCATGGTCAGACCAAGGGAAACCGAGCCACAATCCACAAGGAGAAAGTTTGAAACTTTTTTTAGGTATGAACTGATAGTTTTCATTCACTAGTCCTCCACGACCATGTTATTAAAAGTTTGGTATGGAACATGGAAACTGGAAACAAAGGGAAGGCGAGAGCAGAGAGCAACAACCAAAAATGTGGAGAGTAGAAAGATGAAATGTTGAAGGGGAGAAAGGGGAAACTGTTAGACTTTAAGTTGGGAAGGAAAGCCTTTCTCTCACCATTCATACAAGAACAAAGTTTTGAAGGTTCTCCTTTCATACATTAATAGGTTCCTGCTTCCGCCATTCTTCATCTACATTTTTTTGATAAACCTTGCACCCTTAAATACTTCAATATCGCTGGAATGGATACCATATAAAATATGATTTTATATTTGCTTCTATCCTACAGAGTTTTGGTACACTGGCTAAAATACCCTGGAGAATATCTGGAGACAGAGTAATAGCCAACTTGCATGATAAATGGACTAGCAACTATAAATATTGATTTTTTTGTCAACCGGTTTTATTTAATGTTGTAGCTACTTTGTATTCAGCCTGGTCAGTTAGCTCAGTTTGAAAAAAATATGCATCATTGGCCAAATCTGTGCGAGCAGTACAGAATTAAACATAAAATTATTTATTTGAGTAAATATTTGCGCATTTCTCAATGCTTGATATAGCTACATTATGCCTACTCTGGTTGCAAAAAGTAGCTCCAGGTTGAAATATTGAAAGTGTGATATACTTAAGCCAACCTTAATTGTGACAGAAGCAAGTAAATGAAATGGGGTAGTGGAGTAGAGCTCAAAGATAAGATGATTACTACACTTTGTCAGCGCACACAAGCGTGCGTTTGTATACATGTTGTCAAGTGAGAAGAAATGAAAAATGACTTTCCTTAGGCAGATGATAAATCGAGACAATTACCTCCATTTCTTGAGCCACGATCCCGTTAACAGAAGGGGTTACCGACACCAACCAACCGTACTTTACCTTACTCAACAGCCGCTCAACAGATAATACGCATGATGTATGTCTATTATAAGCCAGAATAATTAGATATGCCTAAGTATAGTAAACATCTTTTAAACATTTGTTTTACTACTAGTAAACTACATTTCTTGGAATATAGTCGTGCGTTTTTGTAGACAATTTTAATTAAAATAATTTTTATTCAATACACAGAAATGAATAAGAATATTAAACTACGAAATTTCTAGCCAAATTCTAATTTAAATTTAAACCAAAATGTAAGTCCGTTTGCGATTGTTTAAAAAGTAAGCGGCTGAGACAAAATACATGTGAAGGGAAACCGAAACGGATAAAATATTTCCCCAAAAAACTCTTGCTCGGTTCTTGCCATCATCATCATATGAACATGAGAGAGAAATGATGGTTTACAGCTCACACACACAAACATGGATTCTTCCCTTTTATCTTCGTTTCACGAGAATGGAAGATGAAAGTACACGTATAGAATTCGTAATAGATGAAAATTCCTTCTTCCTCACATTTTATACGTTATGTATGTACCCCCAAATATATATATAACTTTATGGTACATAACTTCACGTAATACATTAATATATGTATAAGGGAGAAAAAAGAAACAAGTTTTAGAGACGGCCACCCGACTCACAGCAGACATACCCAGCTCTACAAAAATCATTTTTCTCCTCAGCTTCATTCCATGTCTTTCATCTCCTACTCTCTCTCCCCTTTTTACACTCTGGCTATCAAGATGATTATGAAGCAACTGAACCCAGAGAAGAGTCGTCCATCTCCAAATGAAATGCTCCAGCTTTCATTGGGCAAAAGCCTGGCATGCACTCACGGCTCACGAGCGCAAGTATCCCCCCAAAACATGTACGTTGGATATTATTTGTAATAATACAAAAAGCTCCGAAATACTGGAGATAAATGGAGTGTACCCTCACACACACACACATTCGCAAAATAATTGAACCGGATATGCATCATTTCATAGAATGTATGCAATGGATTAGCGATGGAATTTAAGAGCCTTCTAATTTCTCGCTTGTTTGACAATGTCAGTTTCAAGCATTTGTTTGTATTTTGCAAAAATAATTTACATACTTTTGTACGGAGCTAAGTTTGTATTTGAGGTCAGTATTTTACACATTTCCTCATCTGTTCTTCATGCCACAAAAGTTTGTTTGTGCCCGAATTTTGGATGAAAATATCCTAATTTTGTTCCCTATCTCCCTTCAATCTACCCTAATGATGTGACAATGACAACGCTTTGAGCGCTCCAAATATTCACAATTGTGCTCACAATCCTAAAAAAAATGCGAAATAAGGCGTGGTGAAGCCACACTAACACAGAGTATTTTTTGGAGATATTTATGCATTCTCCATAGTTTACTTTGGTATTCTTTCGGTTTTTGTTACTACACCTACACCATTATGAAATGAAGGAAGCAGAAGAAAAAAAGCTGTAGTGTTTTATGAATGTTTATTTCTGGCTCATCTGCATGCACATTATTCTAGTATGGAATAATCTCCACTGATCCGTACTTAATCCCAGATGAAATCTCTTTTAATGCGGTTCGGCTTACTTAAACTTAACAGTTAGAAACTACTTTCCGCTTACTGGCTGTGAGTAATATTAATATCCTCCACAATTCCAGAAGCTGTAAAGCTTGGGAAACGGGTGTGCGCGTGCCTGCTAACTTGGGCGTATTTTTTTTTAAAAATTGTGTAAATTCTGAATCACTTGTTACCGAGTCTAATGCTAAAAAATGCTTTTAGAAATCGCTGATTAGGATTTACTTTTCGAGTAAAAGTGTTCAAGGCAAGATGAAAAAGCTGTAGCCATTCATAAACCTTTCAGGAATTTAAGGTCCAGCCCGAGTACTACATTAAACTTGCAATCAACCGTTGATGAAAATAAATCCCAGAATTGAGCAGCCCAATGAAAAAAAAACAAAAGCGTTTGTAATGGTTGTTTCTCGTGCTTGTATTTCCACCAAAATTTCTTGTATGGCATATGAATGTGTGTAGTATGTGCGCATATCTATCTCCACCATCACAGATTGGTATTGATCCAGCTTTTTCTCCGAAGGGAATGCCAGCCTGATTTCTTGAAATTCCGGAGCAAAAATTTCAGCAATACCTTAATTGGATGCATAAATGGAAAAGGTCGTGCTCATTTTGTTTATGAAAACTATTTTTCCCAACTAGTACACAAGATCTACTGATTGACCAAATTTTTTCGCTGCTTCAAAAACATTTACAAGTAGTAGCGTGCACCTACATATATATTTATGCTAGTCAATCCCTTTATTCTATCATGCAGGAACCATAGGAACAGAAAAGAAAGTGTAATTCATAAAATATACAAAAGTCATGTTCCCTTTGACACGCAATTCCAGCTCCTTTTTCCTCAGCTTACCGTGATAAAGCTCGAATGAATAATGATGACGACTGAGTGAGACAACAAATTTTATGACATGGTACGAGGCAAAACCAACGTTTACTCTTGTAGTAAAAAGCTTTGAGAGATGGGAATGAGAAGAAAAGCCGTACAGCACTTGCTCAGCACATGTCTGTCAGTCATTGAACAATGTTGCTCAGTGGGTACATTATTCCCATTAACTCTTGCACATTCGGCTCTGCTACGTCGTATATTGGACTAAACTTTCTTCCTGAGAAATCTATTACATGATCACAGGCTGTAAGGAAACCATGAAGCGCACGCGAAATGCATATGGAATCTACACTGTATATTTTGACAGGAATTCGAGCCTTGTTTTGTTTATCTAGGAAAGCCATTATTACGTATTACGTATTTGGAGAAATCTGTTTACGGATATAGCAAACAATAAAGTGCATACATGTTGCCAGTAAAACATTTGCGGAATCTGATTTACTACGAGCTGTGTGTGTGTGTTTTCTTTTTGCAAGCAAGGTGTAATGGTGCGAAAAATGCAACGTGAGCTTACCACATTTCCGTTGTTCCACATGTACATATATTCTTGCACACATTAAATCCGGTACTCACAGAGCCCAAAGTAATTAATAGGCAAGAAATGCTTCCAAACTTTGTATTTGTTTCCCATTTTGTATACTTATTATAAACTCTTGATTTTGGCATAGCTATAGAAGCTAGATAAATACAAAGAGAGAAATAAATTAGAAAAAAATTCTCACCCTGGAAATGATGTTGAAGTGTGAGTGGACGCTTTTTTTATTACAAGACTCGGGGTCCTTGTCACCGTTGATGCGGAGACAGGTTGTCTCCTTTATTTCCAAACTACAAGTTCCTTGTTACTTTCCTAGTTCAAAGTAATGATCAACATTACTCCAAATAAAAAAGGAAAATAGGCTTTGCACACCGTCCTTGCTCTTTTTTTACTATTTTTTAGTCACTTGAGTGAATGACAAAGGGAAAGGAGAGTGACACATTTTCGATGCCTTCTACTTGCCGCCTTGAGTGAAGTAACACATCGTTCCTCCTTCTTCCAAGATATACAAAGCTGCTGGAATTTTTTTTTCGTGTGGGCCTGTTTGTCCAGAAGACAAAATCAGGATGTCAGGAGACAGACGGATGGAATCAAACAACAAGTCACCACCACAATGCCAACACTCTTTTTTAGATCTCCCTTTTTTCCTCCTGTCTCCAATTCTATCCTTTGATACTCACTGACTGACTGTTGAGGAGGAAAAGAAAAGGACATGGATGATGATGAGAGCGCAAATATACAAGTGGACTTCTCTCTGTCTATTTTCTTGACTTTGTGTGTGCTCAACTTATATGTGTGGCTCTGGCTCTTCTCTTTGAAAAGGATCTCTCTCTCTCTCTCTCTTTCTCGCGTTTTAGATGAAGTTAGCATTTTGTGAGCGTGTGTCTATGTGCATGATAGAAAAAGCTAAATGGTACGGAGGGAGAGAGAGAGAGAGAAGAAAAAAACTCGTCGTCGGCGGCGGAAAATGTCTTTTTGCTTTTGGTGCAATGTAATATTATACTCTATATCTGGAGAGATTGAAGAACTGGGAAGCATAGCACTCGACAGGAAAAAAATTCTCTCTCTCTCTCTCTCTTTCATGTAGTCCATTTAGATATGCGTATGTGTCTTCTGTGTACACACTCACACAGACATAAGCAAAAAAAAGGAAAATACTTTAGGTTTGACTTTTTCCACACACAAAAAGGTACATATACCCAGAGAGAAACTGGTGTGGTGGAAGTAGTAGGAGTTCTATCACAACTGTATACACACACACACACTCACTTCTTTTTTTTCAGCAACTCTCTTTCGAAACATATTCCTTTTTCGGGTCTTCGTCAAATTCAGAAGAGGGCAAGGCAACCCGTGCATTATCCAATTTTATCCGCAGAATCCACGGGATTGGTAAAGGGAAAGTGTCGTTACGTTGCGTCGTCCTTAGCGCCAACCACCACCACTGTGCCACCATTCCACTGGTTTTTTTCTCTCTCTCCATTCTTTCACAATGTATAAACCTTTTTTCTCTGTTATGAGCACTCTTGTTCTGGATTTTTATATAGAGTTGAGAGAGAAAAAAAGTTTTGTAATTCTCCCTCCCTTTTAAAAAGTAAAGGAAAAGAGAGAACCCTGCCAAGTTTTTTTGACTATAGAAGTAGAGAAAAAGTATTATAGTGATGATGATGTTGAAACAAGTGCAGAGCTCACAGAAGCCCAGACTTCTCTAACCCAGGAAGCGAGAATAAGAAAAATAGAGGAGGAAAAAAAAGTCCGGAATAATCGTCTTTCTCCTCTCTCTCTCCGCATACTTACTTGCTGCTTCTTCCTAAAACAGCAGCAGTTTCAAAGCTTTTTCCCCGTTTTATGTACTTTTTTCTTTCTCTCCACGTTTCAGTATGGTTGTTCCAAGAGCAGCATGTGGTTCAGCAATCAAGTCAACTTTCTTTTTTTCCGCCGTAGACTACTTTCTTCTGTATTTCTCAACTTCTTTTTTTTCTTTCTCGGTCTGCGTTTTTTTCCTCTTCCTCGTGATGCTTTAATAGTGGAAGGGTAATAATAAAAACACTTGTGTTTCAAAACAATGTATTGTCCTCGACGTTATTATTTTTTTCCTAAACTGTTTCCTACTCTAAAAATATCTACACATCTTTTTTTCCATTTGCGAGGATAGTCGTAATAAAGTTGACGTTGTCTTAAGTAATTTTTTACAGCTTGTGAAGCTTCTGGTGCTTTGCATAAAAAATCGGTCTAATGTGATAAATAAGAAGCCGGCAGGATTTATAAAAAAAGTAGATCTTGAAAAAAAAGAGATAATAATCTTACTGTCTCGTTTCAAACATGATAAAGTCCCTACTAATCTCAACGGGAATTTCGACGATTCAGAGTGGATGAGGAAAGGGAATACTATATAATTCTGCAAATTCTTTTAAAAAAAGCTTGATTTCAAAATCTCTTGACTGACTGGATTAGGGCGTGTTGTTGAGATAAATCTTGGTTTAAGCCTTTAATGTTTCCGGTTTATCCCATGTGAATTTAACTACATTTTTGAGAATAAGTATATATGTATATAATAACCCCTTTTAATATCAATAATTGCAAAAAATGAAAGCAAATACAAAGCCTGCTGAAACTTTAATTCTCACGTACCAATCGAAGATTTCCAGTAGAGTTGGTCGTCCGTGTGCTCTTCTCTTGCACACCAAAATTTATCTGCAGACCTTTGGACAT
>JAHZMY010001302.1:0-13340 GCA_027743915.1 Seira sanloemensis
ATATTTTATGAGATGGTCCTGCCGGGCAAAAAATAAAACGCTGCATGTTTTTCTCACAGCAGCGTAGCAGCCACAACTCCTCCAGAGAGGAACGTTTTCCTTCCTTATTTACGAAGAAGTATATAAAAATTTCAGAAAGCCTTAAAAAATAGTCCCAAAAAGGACAAGTCAAAAAAAAAGCTCTAAAACGCAGGCACACAAAAATGTCAGATTCAAGAGACAAACATTGAACATGAATCCAGCAAAAAAATCAAATAAAAATCCGATCAAATCCAATAAAAGGGGTCACAAAGGTGGCATTAACCCGTATTAAACCGAGTTTATGCTACAAGTCCAACCAAAATTATGGAAGCTCGTAATATTTTTTACGATTCACTGAAGGCCCACAACTACCACTTTGATTGTCATCATGAGTTCATTACGATAATGAGAGATGAGACAACAGGTCTAATCAGTTCAGCCTGTTTCCATCATATCATTATCTCGCCCCTTAAAAGCACCGCTGTCCGCGTGTGAAGTAGCTTGTTATTCATTAGTGCAAATTAGAAAGATGCATCGGGACGTTTGACTTGCGACAAAAAGATCAGAGGTTTTGATATATGGGGGAAAATTTGCAGAATCTAAGCTAAGCCATGCTAATTCAAACTTTCATCCATCTCCCCTCAGGTCAATCTCTGATTACATAAAATCATGAATTACTTGACAATGAGATTACGTCAAAGACTGGGGCGAAAACGTTTTAAATCATCAAAAGACAGAAGAACGTTAATGGAGTTGACATTTCCTCCAAGTATAGTCAAATCATTTTTGCCGATTGTTGACCACGTTGCATGAACGAATTATGCATCGAAAGAGCAAACAAGCTCTCGTTATAATATATTTTCGGAAAGCATAAACCACATTCTTTTTTACTACCTCTCACCTTTACTTCACCTTGTTCAAGAGAGGCTGTGAGCATGCATGACTTTGATTTTTATAGCGCGATGCTCCATATATTTTTGCGTGATTTAATGTCTCTTTTTGTGTGTTGATTGCATTACATGATCTCCAAAGGTCTCGACAAAAATGTCGTGCTGGCACATTGTAATAGGCAAGAAATCGACCAAATAAACCACATTACGCAAAAACACACACATTTTTATTTTTCTGGTACGCATGTCGTGCGTTCTTTCTGCCAACGTTTTGAGTAGAAGGCCTTTTCCTTCATTTCAGTTTGTATATATTTCAGTTGGAAGGAGATAAAGTTGTCACGTTGGCCGCGTATTGTCATAATGTACATATATAATAAATAGAGCATTAATCAATCTGACGAACTCACATGGACTTGTATAAATCTGATGAGAGAATACACCTGTTTTAGACAGCCAATCTTGCTCAGAAGAAAAAAAAACTTAATGGAATTGGATTTTGGAATTGTTGGTTCAGGTTCATCTCAGGTGCGTAAAGTGACAATTTAGCCATAATTTTTGGACTTGTTTCCCAATAAAAGAGATTTTTAGAAACGTACCTTGTAATTTCTATTAATTAACAGTAAATTATTCAGGTCATCCGATATCAGTAATGTCAAAAGGAGCAATAATAAAGTACCACTACATGACGTATTCCACCTTCACTAAATTTCATATAAAGAATTACGGGTTACGTAATAAAGGCTGTACGTTCTTGACTTTTGTCATATTTCATATTTTCTGGGTTTCAAATTTCAGAAAAATGGATCAGCCTACCACCACTACCTTTTTGCAAACTGCTTAAAAGGTCTGTATCACAGTGCGAAGCTGAAACATCATAAATTCAAACTCGTATCAATATCAAATCAAGATATTGCGCAACTCCAAAAGTTGGAGGAGAATAATAATGACGACTTCTAAATACAAAAACGTCTATTCTATTATTTAATATTAATTTTTGTATTCCAGCCCTTCTATCGCTTTTAAGGAAAGGGTATTTTCCACAAGGTCTATGGAAATCCAAGCTATTTCATAAATTTCTATACAGCCACTTCCACTTCTCTTCATCACAGCTACTCCTTCTTGTCACGGTCTTTTGTACTCAATCATACAATAATAATAATAATAGAGTCAGAGAACCACACACAACAATAAAATATAATAGGTTTGTGATACCTATTAGATATTACTTTTTTGTGTGTAATTTACTTAAAGGGGAAAATATGTCTCCGTATCTCTATCTCACTCTCGGTTGTGTAGTGTTATTTTATTGCTGACTCTTTAGTTTTTACCTGTCTTGTTCACTGTCATTCATTTCACAAGGGAAAAATTGTATTATTCGATGAGTCAGGACTTTATTCATTGTATTATTGCTCTTTTCAATCTAATCTAGACCCTCATCTTTGGATCTTTCTCAGGTTCCATGAGCCTTTCGAACAAACTATCTATGCTTATGCTTCTGTGGTAGAAGAATATCTCTCTCTCTCTCTATGATGATGCTTCTTCTCTCTCTTTTCATGAAACAACAGGAGCAACAAGAAGATGTGGAAGAGTCTTCATTATTTCACAAAGGAAATAACACGGGATGTGTCTTTTCTATTATTTCATAAAAAATATATATAAAAAATTCTGTCGCTCTCTATAAGCTACAGCCTCTCTGTCTCTCTCTCGCTCTTTTCATCCCCACTGCCTCTATTCAAAAAGAGGAGACATGAAGTGGAATACGGAAAGTACATTAGGTACACTGATAAAATGGAATGATAGAATTGACGTCCAGAGAGACACGTCAAACTCAAAAAGCCTCCTCCTCTCGGAACGGTGTATGCAAGCGAAAAATCAAAAAGAAAGTCTCTGTCACCAAAAAGGATTCTCTCTCAATTCAATTATATTATCATTAATTATGAGGAAACATGCATGAGACTGAACAGAAGCCTACGCACACACAAGCTTTCATAAAAAAAATATTTAGCAGCGAATGTCGCTTTTCAATACCAGAATATAATACAATATTGGCTTTCTTATCAATCCCAAAGATCCGGAGAGACGCGAGAGAATTTTCTGTAGTTTTTTTTAGCAGAAAGCGCTTTGCTTGGGAAATTTTGTGATGAAAATCAAATACACGAAATAAGACAATCATCATTCAGAGCCTGTCTTTGTTCCTTCTGTGCGAGAGGAAGCATGCTATAGGAAAATGAAGAGTTTATCAAGATTTTTCAAGGAAAACTTTATACAGCCCCAATGACCACTCACGTTTTCCATGTACGCACAATTCTACACACAGTGATATTAAAGTAATTGAATATTACACTTTGAAAGAAAGAAGGAAAAATATAATTCAGCCAACTACTTTGTATACGAAATATAGATGTAGTCGGATATAAACTGTAAGGGGAATTATTATTAAATGTTTGCGTGCATGCAGATGATGATGCAAACTAAAAATACCTGAGGTGAGAGAGAGAGAGAGAGAGAGGTTGGTCTTAAAAGGAATACGTAATCTTGCAAAAGATTCCCATATAATTTTCATTTCTGAACAGCGAAAAGGAAGAGGAAAAATGTACTCTCACTTATTTTAAATCTGGATTTGAGGATGCAAATGCACAGCCACACGCAGCTCGTTTGTATCTATTCAATATTCTCTTCCTTTATGGATTGTTACCTTGTTGGTATTTTATTAACCACCTACAAAGCCATGCTATAGGTTATTATTTATTCACTTATTTAATTTTTCAGACGGGGCAATGGAACGGAGAGAGAGAGGGAGGAAATATTCAAAAATCTAATCATAGTTATTACATCACACAGGCCCCGTAATCAAGCATTGTGTACTTTATGTATACACAACAGGGGAAAGAAGGTGAAGCCTATCATCAACACAGTCAACAAGGCAAACGTGAGACGTTCAAAAGGCAAAGTGGATCCTAGATTTTTGCTCGGAAAAATAAGGGAACGAAACATAAAATGTAATACACTTCACTGAAAATTCAAAGTCAGGAGGAAGACATGAAGAATGCATAATCATGATGAAGTTGAAGGAAAATGAAATGGCAAGTAAATAAGTGAATGTTTGTATGTATGTATGTAGGTATGTTGCCTCGAAAATGAAAAGTATGAGATCAATGAAATTTTTAACGAAATGACGGAGCGAGGAAGAAAGTGGCAGTTTAAGTTATTAAGTTTTTAATCGGCCCTTTCTAATGGGACTTGTTAGCGTTGGTTCTCTCTCTCTCTCTCCTTTCCAAACTTGACGGAAAAATTAATAGGTATTGCCTCAACACAGGAGCAAAATGAGAAGCATGAACGAAGGAAAACTTCAAAAGTCAAATATATTTCGCTTAATGGGCTACATTTACTCCGTGAAAATATGCAGTCTCTCGTGAAACAAGCCTAGTTAACCCTTCTTGATGAACCCGATAAGATCCCAACAATGATATAGTAGAGAGGATACCTATGCATTCCTGCTTGGAATCGGGAGCTGCTGAACGGCACAAAACATCAACTGCGAAAAGTTTTCCCTCAAATTTCTTTTGACTCTACAGCCATTTGATGAAGTCATGCAAACGCAGGAAAAAAGCCATCCAGCCAGACTGCATAGAAAGTGCAAGGATGGAATGCACATACGTCATGTCAAGTCCGAACACACGATACTATAATTTAAATAGATAATAATATACACAATATTACATGTGTGAAACCCTCTGCGCAAAAAAATATTGAGAGAATGAAGGTGTTCTCCAAACGGACCAACCAACATGTTGGAAATTTTGACGGGGAGGAGGATAAACAATTTCATACACAACACGTAACTCATAACTTGAGTGCAAATAGGAAAAGGCAGAGAGAGAGAGAAGAGAGCTTCTTTTTTCGAGTGTGACTTTGAGACAAAGTGAGTATTAAAATGGAATAGCTATCACATCCATTCTTATTTCAATTGAAGCAGGTAAGAAAAACGCACATACAATTACGGAGCCAGCACTCAAACTCAGCGAGAATCTCAATTTTGTATAAATGCTGTTTTCCAACCAGCCAGCACCTCTCGGAAAAATCATGATACAACTGAAACAAGGCAAAGCCAGAGAGAGAGAGAGGAGCAGGACGGCCTCGTCGTCAACCTGAAGTAAATTAAACTGCGTAAGCTAATAAAATTGAGAGAACATTGTGAGGTAAGTAAATAGGAAAATGGAGAAATAAAAATATTTACAGAAACAAAGATCCAAGACACACACACAGATAGATAGATGGAAAGAAGAAACAGCACAAAACTTGTTAGAAAGTTGCCAGGCTTTGCTCAACTCGTTTTCATTTTTCGTTCCAGCTGAAGCTGAAGCTGAAACAAAGTCGTTGTATATCTTCATCCATACAGTATATGCATACTCTCACAGGGTATTCTATTATTATATAGAATTTTTTGCCTGTATTTAAAGTGCATATAAATTTTCCAGTCGTGGCCAATACCACCATCATAGCACAAGCGGAGGAAACAACGAGTATACACAATTCCTTTCAGAATTCCTGCAGAGAAAAACCGATTGCATATTAACAGATCTTGCACATAATAATTCTCCTTCGAGAGAGAAAAAATGCCTCAAATAATTGCTATTCCCTTTAGAGAAAAAGTGGAGAAGGGAATATAAAGCAAGGATTGGATGATTATGATCATGATGATAATGACGATGATTATGGAAGCTCTAAAGTAAACTAGCCAAACAAGCTTTTTTAAACAAGGCCCTCTCTCCTTTTCTTTCTTGATGACTGGAGTTGACTCCGGTTATCATCTTGATTTGAGCTTTTTATTTGCGATTTATTATACGATTTTACAAACAAGAGGGTAAAGGATATATGTGTGCATGTGAGAGCATCGGTATACTATCACTCACATCCGAGACGGTTTTCTTTTCCCATTTGATACCCATTCGTTCACGCAATTTCAGAGAGCCAAACTGCATACCTCTTTGCACATCGTATTGCAACTGGGCATCATATATAGAGAGCAACTTAAATAAACAGAAAGTGTAGAACAAAATGGCCATTTAAAATGAGCACCCATCCGAAGAAGAACAGCCATCCTTTTCTATTGCCTTTTAGAACCTGCTCTATCATATCATGATACGTTTTCATTAAAAATCATCCCGTTCTCATTTACACGGTAATTTAACTTCTGTCTCAGTCATTTTCGCTGGTTGAAGCCCTCCTCCTCCTCTCCTCGATTGCGTTTTAATAGGTACAACTTAACTATGTCTCTCTTAGCTCGTCTTTGGCTTTGGATTGCAGATGTGCACATATGCACATAAACATATCCTGAGCTGGATTTCACAGTTTCGAGGAATTCCACTAATGGACCAAGACAGGTAGGCAGAAATGTGTCAAGCTCGGAGTGAAACAATGGACGAGAAAGAGCAAAATGGAGTTTTAAAAGCTGGACAGAGGAAATAAAAATGAAGTCATATAAATTAGAGTAGCTCTCCCCTTGCTTGTGTCAATTTAATTTGTGACAAAATGCAGAACATGTTTTTTTTTGCCTCTCCTCTGAAAATGGCTCCATTTTTATATAAAACATGCTACTTTTTTTCAATTCGAGAGAAAGAATAGCCCCAATTGGGTAGCATGTAGAGCTAGGAAAAATACCCTACGGAAAGCTACGCACCAACTCAGGGCCTGCTGAGAGAAATAGCAGGAACGGTGGAGGAAAACAATACAAGAATTATTATTTGTAATAATAACTGTTTGTTAATAGGAGTCGAGTCAAGTTTTNGTAATAATAACTGTTTGTTAATAGGAGTCGAGTCAAGTTTTTATTTTCTTGTGTGTGTAAGCGAGCCACATTTATATACTATGTGACATGCTAACTACCTTACAACAAAACTACACTCCTACTGGTATGTACAAGATTAATTAAAAACTATGAAAGATTGCATTTGATTAGACCCCTCGGCGGGAACCAGACTTGTTAAGTTTTTGACTTTGCATTTCATCTCGTTTTCGGGTCTCGCCTCGGCCTAACGAAACTGACGAGCTTGAACACATATCTGTATTTGAAAAGTTTAGTGTAGCATATCAGCAACCACCACGGCTCTCGCTAACTGAAGAAGAAGAAAAAAAAGCTTCTGTGAAATGCAGTACATCAACTTGTCTTATATGTCTTTAGTTGCACCTGAAGGAAATTCCTTGAGATGAAGCCAGTTTCTGAAGGGAAAATCTTTTTTTTTCAGCAAATACGTACGGGAAACTTTCTGTGTATGTGTATGTTTACACTAATTTTTTCTGCATTCCCCATGAAAGAAATCAACTGACAAGGGATGATGATGACTGCGTCGTGATATGATGTCCGTTTGCATTTGCAACTGCAACGCACAGCCCCACATCCACCCTTTTTTACCTAAAAGTCCTTTGAAAAAACTGAGGGAGAACAAACAAGTTCACAAAAAGGAATCACAAGAAGTTCAAAAAGGGAAAGAGAATAGGATGCACCTGTAAACCAAAGTGATGACCATATTATCACTCATCATCAAAGTAATTCAGAGCTTGTTGACTAAACAAGGCTTTGATTGCTACTTTAGTCGAAAAAAGTTTTTTTTACAGGAAAAAACCCTTGATTAAGCTTATAGGTACACGTTAAATGAGAGAGCATGGGGAAAATGAGAGAGAGAAAAAAAATGATTACACCACTTGAAATATTTTTTGCACAACTGTTCATTGCTCCTGCAATGAGCTTTTGATTACAATAAAAATATACTGAAGCTACTTTGTTCGACGACTTCTTAACTGGGCTGACGTCCATAATTAATCTTCATTATGTGATTCAGCAATGAGAAATGAAAGAGAAAAACTTACTCATTTTCTTAAAAACCAGCATTTTCATTTATACAAGTTGAATGAGAGGGATAAGGGAAAGAGGAGCTCTCCTCTATCGTTATTTAGGAAAAAAGTACTTTTTGAATTTTTTTTAAAGGCAAACAGTTTTTTCTACATGGACCTTGTTAAGACGGCAAAAATATGGGAGTCATTTGGTGAAGTATTCTTAACTAAAATACACACATAAAATTCTTGAAACATACATAGTTAACATAATAATTCTCGTTTGGAGCAGGGAAAAATCAACCTTGCCATTATATCATTTCATAAAGTAATAATAACATGCGGGTTGGTAGGTATTTCGCTGCAAAAAAAAGTTCTCCTGTGGCATTTTTTCTCCAACTCTCTTTACAACAAGCACATAAACACCATTATTGTGCGGAATGGACCAGAGTTGAAAAAGAAGGAGAACCGGGAGCAAAATGTAGAAGTTTCAAGCTGTCGGCTGCCGGGCCTCGTACTTGGCACAAATATCGACAGCTGGATGATTCACTGTGGCAATTCCTTTTATACATATATTTTTTTGCAAAATAATGAAACCCATACAAAATACCAATCCATGTGAAGGGGAAAAAAAGCTCAGAAATTGCCTCAGGCTACAGGTAGGAAACAAGCTAATAATAATACATTTTACTCTTCTAAAGTTTGACAGACCAGGTTAGAACAGGCGATTCAGATTAGATAAAGGTCTAAAATATCCACATTCGAGTACACACAATTATTTACACATACCTACAGTTCATAATATCGACGGACGGGACGAGGTATTGACGATCTACTAATTTTTATGCCAATTGAAACCGAAAATTATAGCCCTCTTTTACCAAACGATTCCAGTACGTAAATACACACACACGGAACAGAAAGTCTATTTGCAAAGTATAAGTTATTACGTGCGACTTGGGCTTTCAGCTTTATGCGGAGAGATGGGATAAAAAAGAAACTAATACAATATTCATGGATTCGTGCATGTATATACATACAATAAGGCAAAGAAATTCGTGTAAAAAAGTTGCTTCCATATTTTTTTCATATTTTTATGACTATGCATAGCAAAAAAACAACTCTTTTTCTTTGACAGCATTCATTTTCATGAATAGTTGATATTACAAGTCGATTCTGTATAGAACCCGAGAAATATCTCAGGTTAGTATACAGGTAGGTAGTATATGTATTATTTACCATAAAGAAGTTTCTTGGATATGCCCACATCTAAAGAATTAGCATGAGCCGGAGCAAACAAATAGAGCAAAAAGTCTAGCATCAGGACAATCATTAATATCGATAAGTCGATTGTATCGTCCTGACTTGGAGGAAAGGCTTGTCTTTATTAATATAATCAAAAAATGCGGGGCAATGAAATGATACGCCGGTGTGTCTTTCCCTTATATGTATACATATACATGCTTATTAATATCATTATAAAGACTTTTTCCCTGGCATCTCCGGTCCGCCTTTGCACAAAGGAAAGGGAAAGGATAATATATCATTTTTATTAGATCGCTCCACCAAGCATCGACACCGCCGCCTTTTTCGCATACAATTATAAAACTGCAAATGAAAAGTGTGTATTCTGTGCATACGCTCACGGACTCACGAATTCGTTTTAGCTTGTGATTATTGCAAAAAAAACAGCATCGTGTGAGATAGTTAAGAAATGTAATTTCCACTGTTGACTGTGAATATTTTTATACAAAAGTGATTAATAAAAATGAAAATAATGAGTTCTTTACATAATAATAAATCTAAAGGGAGAACTCACAGTGCACAGGTGAGCATTTCATTTCGGCCCTCTCGCGGAATTCGCACAGTGAGATATTTATGGAGGCTTTCCATTTATTCAAACTTATCAAAATATTATCCTTCCCTATAAATTTTGATACGATAATCTATGATGCAATAACACTTTTGTTTTGACTAGTTTACGACACCCTAACTGTCTCTTGGAAAGGGATGGCGATGAAAAATTTAGATGAAACAGGATATGAGTGGTAGTCCACTACTCACACTTGGTAGTAACTACCTGAGCAGAAGTAAAGAAAAATTCCTTTCAAGAAAGATATTTTTATTGGTTTTATTGCTTCCTATAAAAAATACTCATTTATCAATTTTTCTCTCCCCTTCTCTCGCAGGACACTCATTTAAGAAATAATTTTATGCGCACATATTTCAGGGAAATTGCTCCCTGCACCTTGTACAAATTATAAATCATTTAATAGGATCTGATTAAAGTTTGAAAGTATTAAAGTTATTATGTATATTAGTTTTCAATATTTTATACCAGGAAGGTGGAAAATTTCACTTTGGTAATTGGAGAGAGAGAGATCCACATGGTTTGCAAAAACTCACGATTTAGGAGACTCAAAATAGCTCAAAAGGCAATTTTGGCGTTTACTAAATATTATACCTGTTTGCACACGACTAACCAAGCAAACACCAAAAACTTCATCGAGAAGCAATTTTGGTGTGGGGATGCGTTTGGCAAAAAGAATTTTTTTGCATTAGCTCTAGCAAAATCACAGTCCTCTTTATTAGAGCGTATGCATTTTCTATTTAAATTTTTCAAATTTCATTGATAACTTCCGGAATCACGTAGCAAAGAATGAAAAGTATCTAGTAATGACTTTCATTCATAGGATGTATCAGGCTTACGTAAGCTAAAGTCATATTTCATATTTGTAAATACCAAAAACGCTCATGATTACAGACGCAGTAATATTTTTTTTTCCTTTTCAATAAAATGGCTTTAGCTCTTTCAATAACCCATTAATTCGAAACTTTCCCAATCAGCCAATATTGATTAATGATGCAGGGGATGTAATGGTGTTGCACTTGCTGTGCAGGGGCCACATGAGTAGAATATTTATTTTCTTGCCTTTTTCTTTTCAATTATAATTAGTTTCTAAAGGGAGGAAGGACGCAAAATTCATTCTGCAAAAAAAATGTTATGTAAGATTTATGCACCAAAACTATTGTCTCATCATCATCATCATTACTTAACCATAGTGAGCTGGCTACACAAGCACATTTTTTTTGGCTAATTTGCCTCGATCCTGTTTCCGACAGAATGAGGTAAAGCCTACCACGAACTAAGTAATATAATTATAATCATAAATGATAATGATTCCTTATAAGTCTTTTGTGCTTCTGTAGAACTGCACTTATAACATGTAGATATTAATTACACGATATAACATGTGCCTCACAAATTCATAACTGCATTTTTTTCTTGCATCAACTCTAATACAAAACAAACGGGAGTTGAAACTGCCTCTACTAAATCTTCATTTTGTTTGAAAAACTGCTCATGATTTTAGCGTTTGCTCGTTGTTTCCCTCTATTTGCCTAAGTGGCAAACGGAATGCCAAAGAAAATTGAGACGATGTTTGTAAGCAGCAAAAAGAGTACTATAATTCATCATCATGAATGAGCACTACTCGGCAAACCAGCACCTTGAGAAACGGAAGCTATCAGCGTCTTCGATTATCTGAAGAAAACCAAGACGAACTGTGAGCAAAAAAAAACCTACAGAAGCTGACAGGATCTCTTGTAAAATCTTGGTAGAGAAATAATTTACATACCATGATTAATAACTGATACATCACTCAAAGCGAAGAGAAATCTTGATTTTTTTTTGTTTTCCTTTATGTCATCACTCGCAAACAAACAAGATGAACTAAAGACCTAAAGAAGGGCCGTGCAGGGGAAAAATTACAGTTGCTTTAAAGCTCAGTTCCAATCGAATCGACATTGCATTATTAACGTTATCGCCTCTTTATCTCGTACAGATGTAACTTTGTAACTCTCATACAGATCAAATTAATCGAATGCCAAGGAATTTTTCGGCAGAAAAAAGAGTTTGACAAGGAAACACAAAGATCATTGTTCAAAACCAGTTTGATTTCTGACCAAAGGCTCTCTCTCTCTTTTCCTCATCTTGTATTTGTACACGGGAAGCGCAAAAAACCCAAACAATCAAAGTCTGGTTTACAAGAAGGTGCATATGATTAAGCACAGCAGAAAATCCTAATTCTCATCAGAGCCAAAGTGCTGAAGAAGAAGAAGAGTAATATCATGCTCCACTCTAATTTCATCCTTTTGACATGCCTCTGCAACAACTCAATGATAATTGCTTATGGGCAATAACGACATAAGTCACTACTTCATTGTGTGCGCCTACAGAGATAACCTGATAATCATGTAAAGAGATTGAGATGCCGATGAGATGTATCTACAAAATCTACACACACACGGCAACGAGAGAGAAAAAATTTCATTCAAGCTTCTCTTTGACTTTGTTTGCGCTGGTTTTTTGATAACCAAACCCGAAACGAACCATAAAGACAAGGCAAGGAATGACATTAATTTACATATTTGGTCAGCAGGGGCTCCTTCAAATATGGCAGGGGCAAACAAGATTGTGAGGATGATGACATAAATGTTCAAGCCAAATGTGAGCAGCGACACGAGATCGACCTCGGTACAAAAAAGAGGGTGAGATCATTAAAGTAGCGCATTTCAGAACTCTTCGAACTTCCTGTCCATCGATGCAATGATCTCTCTCTCAACAAGCAAGCGGGCTCTTCCTCCCTTCTCTGTGTGCCTGCCTGTGCCTAACCATGCCTACTTGTATTTATTACGTAGTAGATTTCGCCCCGTTTACGAGTTTCTAGCTAATTATCGTTATCTCCCTCTCCTTTTTCTCAAAATGTTAACCAAAATGTGCCATGTTCGGAAGACATTTACTGCACTTTACGAGGGCTACACCAGCCCGTAAACGTACGCTTCTTCCAATTAACTTGGGCTCTTGTGTACGCAAATCCTGCGACGACGATTCTTGTGTATGCTTTTTACTTTATGTCCTCTTCATCCTGAACGATTCCCTCGTTTAATTCCACTCTTTCAATTAAACCCCAAAAGAGTAAGTAAGTATATGGTTTATCAAGATCATTGTAAAATATTATGAAGGTGTGAAGTGGAATGCCTCCGCAACCTTGGAACTAACCAGGCATGCTACATAAATTAAGGACTTCTTCTTTTTCTTAATAGAAATTTACAGTTAGTTCTAGTCTAGAGGAAGACAATGTAAAATAATGAGTCGTTCTTTATTACGCAGCCCTCAAAAGGTGTGAATTTACACAAACTTTTTTATATGAAATGAGCATTCCTTGCATTAAGCCCATATAGTGTCAGTGTCAAGAAGAGAGGCATAAAAGATATTCTCCAAAAGTCAAGATAGACCTTTCACAGTCATCATCATGAACCGGATGTTGTTTCCCTCATTCTCCAACAATTCCTTCACACACACTACTCACCAGCTAATATTTCCTTCAGAAAAAGTAGGAGTGGAACTTGGATACGTGCCGTTTGTTTTCGAGAACGCTGCAAGAAAACCACCCGTGCAAACACAACTTCATCCCCTATTGCCTATGGCAGCTGTGTTTATGCTTCTTCTGCGAGATGCTTCTTTTTTCCGAAGTCGAGGAAAAACAAAAGGAAAAAACTCTTCTGATATGATACATGCTCTGTTTTACTCAAGCA